>UZAN01039562.1:55985-70467 GCA_900618425.1 Echinostoma caproni
CAAACGGACAGATCGATTATGCGTTTAATGAAAGATTTCATGGTGTTTGGCATAAAACATTGTAGAAGATGTAGCGCAAAAGAAACGTACCGGATCTCCTTTCTTTCGGGCGTAGATGGTCAATTTGTATGCTCCTGATTTCGGGAAACGAAAACTGAAAGTCACCACCGACTCGCTTTGCGATATTTCATGCATACCAAACCTGGATAGGTTGACACCCTGTCAAAATAAAATCACATTGAATAGTGTAAAATATACATCACCGACAAATGTCACAGCATGTTGGTAATATATATATATATATAAATTTGCAATGAATTGTACAAACAATGTGGATGTTGTTTTTTGGGGGGTTGGAGGTGGGTTGGGGGGTTGAGTAGATAATGAATTATAGTTAAATGACAATTTGCGAGCCATAAAGTGCTGGAATAAAAATGTTGAGTAAAATGAATTTCAAGCGCACAATCAAATGGCTGTGGATCAAGAATAAATGAAAACAATTTTATCAATAGCACGAACGAAACAGTAAATCAAAAGCACAAGATGTGTAACATTTTTGCAAACCTCTATAATCAATCGAGCAGAAACAGTGTTACAACAATAATTCAATTCAAAACAGATTGTCGCAGTCGAGCTTAGCATGAAGATGATCACAGGAAGAGTTAAGCAGCTAGTCAATTCGTCGTAGGAAAAACATCGTAAATGTTTGCTGTACTCATGTAATGGCTTGCCGATGAATGTTGGACTGTCTTCCACTATTGAATCAACAAAATAACTCATTTTTCTAATCAAAACTAGTCCATATTTTCTGTTTCTTGGGGGTTACATAATGCCCTCTTAATCGTCCAGCGTTCTGCAACCTACTCTTTTGGCAGGTTTTCACCTAAGCCGGTCTCCAGAAATCTGTACTGGCCGAAAAAGGACTAATCTCTGATTTGCGTAAAACTTTACGTACAAGACTGACAATGTCCACTTTCTGATTGACTGTGGATCCTGGTGAACATACTGTAACGACCTGCCGTAATCAAGCTTTATGAGTTGAAATAGTCACAGAAACAAAGTTATGTTCGCAGATTTCACCAAAGGTAATCCATGTCTATAACCGATCTAAATAACTTTCAGTGTGTGATTATATCGTGACACAGTGCCGGATTCTATTTAACGCTAAACATTAATCAATCACGCGTTTTCATGGGGCTTACAAACCAGAGGCCTGTAGGAAGCACACGATCAGAGATGTTATTGACTGCATCTTGCACACGTATGGTGGTGAATGGCCGAGGTATTTAGTAGTTTTATTTCATCGAACAGAAAGGCGTGCAATTTTAATGATTTCTACCACAACTCCGACACGCAATAAATCCATCGTAATATTTATCTCTGTTGATCAGGTTTTCGAGCAGATGGTTCCCAGTAAATGGTTACAAAACCTGCAATAGTTTGGGATAAATGAATGACTAAAAAAACAGTGTACGTGTTTTCGAATTTATTTTTGTATGACATTTTCCCATACTCTTTGTCACACCCTAGTTCTCAACATATGGCTTGTTGGGCTGATTTCATGATTATCCAATAATTAGCTGTCATGAACAAATCGATTTTAGTTCAAATGATTTTTGTTTCTCGATTGATCACTTTGTATTTATTTTTAACATTCTACGTGTCTCGATTCATACACGAGGATGCGGGGGGTCGTTGTGATTCAACGAATCATACAATCATCGACACACGCAAACATGTAGGACGTGTTCGTTTTCGTTCAATCACATACATACACAGTAGAGTGGAATGAGACAATGAACCTCTGGAACAACACTCAAGCCAAATATCGATTGATTGATTGAGGGCGAACCGCCGATGAATGTATCGTGTTGGGGATTACACTACAGTCTGTGAATAAATTCCCGTTGTGTCATCGGTGTGATCGCCAGCGACAGGAAATGTTTACGTGAATAAAATGAAATCATTATTTGTCAATGTTCCTTAACTCGTCGCTCAATTTCGTTTCCATTCAGTTTGTCCACACCCACAAAGTCACCCAACGACAGTACAGAAATCAATCACAATGTTTTTGTATGTGTGTGTTTATTCACCAGCCTCAGTCGTACGAACAAGTATGATGTGAGATCATTCTCGTCCATGTACAAAGCAACTGTGTACACATTCGCCTGCGGGGGTAGCACGATGCACATGGGAACTATAGATCAAATCACATTTACACTCCGAAACTTATCACCCGAGTTCACACACGGATCCCATTTTCCATTAGAACTGCCTCCCTTGCTTCCCTCCGACGTATTGCGTGACTAAGGTTTAATTGGAATTTATTTGTTTTAAGCTGTTTTCTTCCTCGCAATGCTTCTGAGGGCATGGAAATTTGAACGGGAAGTGCCGTTCCTCATTCGGTTGACTATTCACACCGTAACTGCATTATCTCCGGTCAGAGTGATCCCAATTGTTCACTCAGGTGAGGCACGCTCAGACTGTTTTGAAATGATTGAACCCTAATCCAAATGGTGCTGAATAGCCTATTTAAAATATTCTACATCTAGGTAAGTATTCAATCAACATGGATAAATAAATCCACATAAATTGAATGTGAAACATTCTATGAAAAAACACTATTGAAAGCTTAAGTTCATAACAGTATGAATTGACAGCTTCCACGGAGAGGACCGCGAACCTTTAGAAATTCAACAAATTTTAACAACGGATGATAGCTAAGAGGTAAGATATTATTTTTTCTTGATATAATGATCCAAAGCATCAAAGGACAACTGAGCTCTTGGTAACAGGTGAATAAAAAATACCTTAGGTTTCTCATCTTACATGCTGATGAAGTATAACTCAATATTTGTTTTCATGCGGTAACAGCGGTTTTCTGCAATTTCTTTTGACGGATTATTTTTCATTTGAATTGTCAAATTTATCGGGTCATACAACCCACTACTCCATGTTTAAATTAAACAAAAAAAACAGAGGAGTAATTTCTTTTTGGACTTACTGCCCGTACTATTTTTATTCGTTTTATACGGTGGTTAAATCACATCTGAATTGTAACACGTTTGATCTAGCCATTGCAAAGGAGTATCATAAAGCACATTATACGCACCTCACGGCCAATTCACGGCATCTTCAAATGATAAGCTACTGGGTAGAATATCTGTGCACATCTTCGATGGTAAGATGTCATTTAACTTGGGAGTTTCACAGATGCAGCGAAATCTAATCACTAATTCAGAAGAAGTGGCAGACCATTTCGCGTACGTTTTTATTTTGTTGCTCTAGTGGCATCGAAAAATTGCTTATTGCTCATGAGCCACAGATCATCATTTTATTTACATACTACCTAGAAAGACGTAGCTCATGTGCATTTGGCGGTTACACTAAACAAACATTGAAGTGAATCCTTTCAAAAGCCCAGGGGTAATATAGATATCATTCTATTCCAAATATAATGACATCCAAAACCCGATATTTCAGTCATACCGAGTAGCACCACAAAACGTTAACGACTGAAATCATTTTTTGGAAAAGTGGACTTTATTCAGCGACGATATTTAATAGTTGAGTTACGAGCGCTCGGTGGTGCATTCACATGGCACACAGAATGTTCATTGCTGTTTATATAAGCACACCACTGGACTAGCCGTCATAACAAGTAACCAGCTCTACTGTTCAGCTAGCGGCAACGCAGACACATTTTATTCGATCAGTCCATGTGCGATGCTAATCATTGATCGATAAGGCCAACATCTATTCTAAGACCGCTACCATGCTGAAGGAGTTTCCTTGGTGTCCTAAGGCTTTTCAGTGGTAAAGACAACGGATTTGTGGAACGGACAACATTCGATAGCCATCTTCCCCCGTTGTGTGTGTGCAAACTGCAATGTAACATTTACCGAAAAAATGGCTGCCAGCTTGTTCTTCAACTGTTCGTTTTTTGGATTGATAAAGTACTTCATCAGTTAATTGGCCTCATTCTCCAGTTCTCCACGCCCATCTCGAAACATCCAGTGTAGCATAATATATACATCCTGAGCTTTTTCTGGATTACTGGGCGTTGGACTGGATGAAAATATCTCCCTATGTTTTGTAATTCATACTGGGTTCAAAACAGGAATCCCCTACTGTCACCGTAAATTGCGGCTTGGTTAAAAGAGAAATAAGTGAATAATAGTTCAAACTTCATTACGCACGTACATGAAGGTCATCGCATAATTTGATGATAGAAAACAATAATGACCTTGGAAGGGGTGTGTTCTAAACAGAGACCTCAAATAGTACCGTCACAGTCCTAGGAACCATCAATTATACCGCCTGCCTCATTAAACTCACTAAGGTGCGCATAAGACATGCCAATTAATGAAACCTATGATGTCTGATGACTAGCGCAACGCTTTTTTCGCTCGAAAGCTTAGTCCAAGCTAATCTTTGGGACACATTCCAGACAGCCGAGGTTTCGGGATGCACAGGAGGGGAGTGGGTGGGCGGATCGTGATCGTGTGGTTGAGGAAGTGTGCACGGACGTGTATAGATCAAATTGGCTTTTTTCGTTTTGTTTGTTGAGGTTGACGATATTTGGATCCGGGTCTAACCAGCCTGTTCTACCGGATTCCGAAAATGAACAAGAATGGACGAGATCGCACATATAGTTCAGAATTCGTTCCGAAGTTACAGCGCGCTGCATTGTAATTTCTGTTCATTGTTCAAAACTCATTCGGTAAAATAATATACGAAGCATTTTAAATATGTTTCGTTAATCAACTGCAACTTGATATTCTCACCGAACCAAATTACACTGCACATTTCCCCTAGGCTGATTTGTTCGACGGGATGGATGTTCATTGCAAAAACTCAAACCATATAAATTGGTCTGCGGTAAATGTGACGTTGATGTTTACACTCAGTTCAAATTTTTCACAGCTTCGAAATAAGAAAAACAATTAATCTGCGCTCGTTTTAATGAATTTCAGCTACGATGAAAGAACAAACAGGAAAAATTAAAAATCAGCGAAAGACAATTGTTTTGCGTTCGGTGATTTAAGTGTGTTGAAATGTGGGAGCGACTCACATCAAACATCTCGTCGCGTCCGTCCAATTTCAGGTTGAAAGTGAACAGCAAAACGTTGACCAAATCACGTGGAATAGACAGTTTCAGGATGAGTTTGTTCTGCACTTGAATAACACCTTCTTGATGCGAGAACAAGCCCAGGCCGTAGGTGAAGAATGCCGGTTTCAGGAGCACGCTGTCTTGAAATTCCTGCGAACGAGAAAAAGATGCTATCGGTGTAGAATGAAAACGAGCAACTCTACGACAAGTGACACATTTATGATCCACGCGAGACTATTATGATCCGTTTTTGGGGTGGATTATTATTTAATATTCCGACTTTATTGCGGGGTTTGCATGTTTAACCATTATTACCGTTTTTGCACGAGCTGAAGACACGAACGCTTTCCAAACACACCGGGAAGATCTATTCAACTGCCGCACGTGCGTGGCGTGCGTGTCGTAAAATCCTAAAGTATATGAATCATTTTACTGATTCACGAATTCACATCCGAGTTCTGCCAACTGCACACGTCTTGTCTATTCGGTTAGTCGAAAAAACGATAGAAGAGCCAAGATTGCAGACGGGTTAGTAGGCTCATGATCAGAATAGATAGGCGAAAATCGATATAGTTTTCATGTTTTGTTGCAACTGAAAAAGATCACGTGATAAATGTGAGACACTTGTTTTGTAGATAGAATGAAAACGGACCTGCACCACAGCTAACGTACTTGTTCAAGAAAATATTGAACCGTTCTCCTGTTCGTACGAACTCCTCTACACAAAATCACATGGTATTTAAACGACCTATTGAGAGATTGGATTCATTCGATGAACTCCATGAGTTCATCGAATATAATTAATGAATGACCAGGTACTCTTCACACATCGGTTCACATCCCCCCCATTCAAACAAAAAAAACTGTTACCCGGAAATAGAAAGGAAGAGAGAACCAGTGCCACGCCGAAATACACAATGTGACTGGGACTGAAACATTGCTCTGTGCCATATTTCCTCATGGCAGTCAAAGATGTTTTTCAAATTCTGTTATCTTTCAGCAAAATGTAAGCAATATCTGCTCATTCTTGCATATTCGTTATTCTTTCGGCCAAATTAGAGGCTTTGTTCTTCTCAGAACAAGATAAAAATATATTTACCATCAGTAATTAGCGAAATTGTTCAGATTGGCTAAAAGCTTTAAAAAAATTAATCAATCGAAATGTAGTTCGGCGGTGGTGGATTTCGGACACAGACTGGAGAACGATAGGCGGACAACCTAAACCTGTACTGTTCTCGTATAGCCCAGTCTGGGCCGGATTATCTTGAACTCGCATATGAAAGAATTACCTCAGATGAACTGAAAAAAGTGAATGTGAATTACATACAACAAATGATAATATGACCATCAAGATCGGGGTCATTTGGATCTAAACAACAAGTTCCAAATACAAAAACATCTCTTATCACCTGGTTGCACAAAAGTGACCTCAGTGATTGAAAGCACTTCCTGACAAGGCAGACCGACATATCTGGTGTGTTCGAATTGACCAATATTCGCTTGATCTAACCGTTGAGGTCAAGGTCATTTTGGGGCTGGCGAATATATGAACTGAATGAGAAACATTGATATTTTACCGTGGTTTATTATTCAAACTGTTCAAGTAAGATTCAGGGGTGCCGAGGAGAAATGCAAATTTATTGTTTGTTGGATTTATTTGTTCGACGTTGACAATGCTCTACCCATACAATGAAAACAGTTTCTTGGGTGGGAAGTGGATTCATGCTGAGCCAAAAGACAACAAACAGTAAAACTTGGTCCGTGGACACATCAATATTAAATTGAATAAATAGCAACAATCCTTTAAGCGATGGGTCCAGCCATTTACGAGTATATCAAAAGCTTTAAACATTCATTTTTTGAATTTACAAATATAATAAAACACATTCTGGGAATGTTAACCCCGTTGCTATAAATCAACCGCTTTGATCAGATCAAAGACGAACAGAGAATCGACTGATTCCCATACTCGATTTGTTCTGTTATGTCCAACTGGCTTGGGTTTAATTCAAAATGCACCTATACCGTTATGTGTTTTTGAATTAAAAGTTTTGATTAGTTAGTATGGGTGGAATTGTATAATTCCAATTAAAATTCGTCCTACCAGAACTGAGAAGATCGGATTTCTTGATTATAACCGACCCAGTTTTGTGGAATTTTGAGACACTTGGAGGGGAGAGGGGGTACGGAGATCGACTTAGTCTAATAAATATTCTTAGGGTCACGAGTTTGCAAAGGTCCAACGTTCCTAAATTAATTGCTAGGTTATCCAGTCAGCGCAAACCAGAAAGTCGAATTCTCTTTCAAATGAAAATCAGTCGTAACACACATTTGGGTTTCTGGTTTCGGATATTTATGCCACCGAGTTCAGCACACGTCTACCAGGATTGATTGACGGGACACCTTGAATAAAAGCGACCTCTGTTCAGTGGGTTAGGCAAACCCGGCGGTATATGCTTTCCAGTTCTGATAAAATTACTGCTTTTCTCATCCCAAGTGAAGTGGACGGTAAATCTAAAGTGTGGAACACTTTCCGATAGTCGGATGCATGAACATGAACAGAATATATTAGCTCACAAGTTGCCGAACTATTTTGTGCACAACATACTTCACGTGAAGCTGTATTGTTATCATCAGTGAACACCTACGAAACACTCGGCATAGAACAGAACAGAAATTTTTCAGGCAATTAAACCGTGAGAAGATCAGAAGCATCGATCAGCTTGAAAACCGTGCATGAATGCGGTCCATGAGACTGTGAGCTCATCCAGCTGAAAGATGAGACCGCACGGAACATTCTAATCTTTTCAACTTTGGTTAACCAAAGAACTTGCAATGGCATACATACACGCAACAAATAGTGTGTAAACTAACTGTCACAACAGGTTTAGTTCAATGTAAGAGCTCTTGAACTGGAGGCGGGGGAAGCGACAAGTAATTGGATAAATTACTTTTCAAATATCGCCACCGCTAATAAAACGGAGAAAAGTGCAACAATATTTTCACCGAAATTGTGAACAGTAACCTTTGGTGAGAGTAAAAGCACTGACTGTTTGAGATATCCTTAATTCATGGCTTGAACACCTACTCACTCAGGTCGTCAAACTTTCGATGTCTTTAGAAAAACTGTCTAAGTCCCGGTGGCAAATGGCTTTGGCATATACAACAATTATGAATCGTTTAAACATTATCTTGGGAATAAATTTTTTTCTGTTCTTAAATCAACGATTGAGTCGGATTATGTTATATGACCACGCTCAGTTTTAATTTAAGATGTGTTGAGGACAATCGATTTGTTCTCGGTGCTCCGGATAATGTTGTCTTGCAAGATGAGGACAAACACCTCGAAAATTAAAATAGCTATTGTGTTGTTTTGTAAAACCGGTGGTATACTAAAGTTATTTAATCATCAACGCAGGTTCCTCTGCCCATGTTGTCCAGTGTGGGAAGTCTCCTCCTCGTTGGTGTGCTTATCCTTTGTGGTTCCGACAAAACTCCCTCTGATCTATCTCATCGTTAACAAAGGCAAACCTCTTCTATGTGGTATTTCACGAATCGAGCAAAATCATTGTAGAACGCGGCCACTATCCAGCGACACAAATCGTGCTCTATTGAAATATACTTACCCGAATTCGAAGTCAAATCTGTGCAGTCTATCTGGATACCCAAAGCGTTACCGATTCTGTTCGTAGTGCATGCAACTGTTGGTTTCCAGCTAGCTTGAAATACATCAGTGAACCTGTTTAGTCGTTCGTAATGACACTCAGGTTCAAAACTTGGTCATAGGTATTGGTGTTGAAAATGCCATGGCGTTGTATTGACTGTTTACACTCGAAAAACGTATGCCCCATTTTTTGCTTGTTGGATTGTGCTCGGAGAAAGCAAAACAGATAAACGGAACCGAATGCACTGTTTGACATAAACACACCACTGATTTGGCCAGGGCTAAATTGAGTGAGTTGAGTTCTCCTTTGTCTCTTTCTCTCTATTTCTCTCTCTACTCTCTCATTCTCACACTCACTTTCTGCTCATGAATATGTACCCGCGCGTGTATGTCAGTGTGGAGGTTTTTGGTACATGGTTTTCAGTTGGCCACACCGATCGATAGAGAAGTTCATGTGTGATACCCATGAACAGGAACATCTCAAGCACTTTCGCTCTCTCTGCTTCCGCGTGCGTATCGTAAGAGTATGTCCATCAACAGGTGAGATGTGCTTTGGCACATACGAGTACAGTCCGGAGAAAACATACAAGGATCCGTTGTCGTACAGACGCAACAAAGTATTCAATCTCACAGAATTCACAATGGATAAATTAGGACCTGTTTGCTTTGTAGGATTCCACGCGCAGCGTTTGCAAATTAATTCTTTCCGTTGTTCTGTTTGGCGTATGGGAAAAAGAGTAGGACAACAGGTAGGACCCAGTTATGAGTTACGGAATTAGAAATGCAGCGGTCACAGGTGCGGTCAGGTGCGCTGAGCGAGTGAACAACGTGGTGTTGCAAAACATTTTCTGCCTCAATGGGAAATATCATGTTCTGTTTGGGACATTTTATTAGGAAAACGTGCATCAATCTTGATTCGGTCTCGCATAAAAGATAGATATCATGTGATGTGAGTATGCTAAAGTTGATAATGCGATAAGAAATCAGCTTCAATAAGATAAAGCCCTTTTGTTTGAACTTTCGATCGGTGTGATCCACATTGTGGAAAATGCATTCGCGCTATTGCCTTCCCCCTGTCCCGTTTGACGTTTACAACTTGCAGACGAAAATCATTTCACTTAGATAAAAACGTAGCATTCGACCATATCATCACGAATAGCGGATGAAATAAGTAAAACCAACTTATCTATTACTTACGCTTTGTCGAGTAAGTCTACCCGAACAATTTTCCTGTGAAAAGGCCAAGTGAATGAAGGATGCATCTCTGATTCATTAGTTGATCGTTTCACTCGATAAATTCAAGCACATATAATCTCCTAATGTAATATGTTTGTTGATCGACTGAACTGATAAGCTAAGAAGCTGCGTTTGACGTGGTTAGATATCATAAGAAATGTCCGAAGCCATCGACCAAACTGAGGACCAAACCAGGAACCTACCAGAAAAAACGTAATCAAACCATCCATTTCATTATCGTGTAGCAGCGAATCACGTTGACACAAGGTATAACACACACTTATTTAAAGCTTGTTACAATTATCCATCTTCGCCCATTTTGGCGTCAGGCTCCAGGTAGAAAAACGTTTCGAAATTGACTACTTGTTACAGATCAGCACTATTCGCTTCGATCGCCTAAAGACAGTCATCGCGAATAGATCACAGGAAAAGTGAACTGGTATCAGTGAGTTTTATTATGGACAAAAATCCGAATATACATTTTTCATACCACAGCTCTTTTCTTCTTGTCCGTTAGACGATTCCACAAAACGTTTCTTAACTCTATGTGGGTTCAGAAACTGACTTGTGGAGGTACATCAGGTGGAGGACTTAGACAGGGCAGAGTTTTCGGACACATCATTTCGTACGCCTGACATGCTTCTGTCCCCTTCTTCCATCAGCGACATTATCGTTAGATAAACGAGAAATCACCAGATCATGTTCCAATCACTGATACCCATGGTCTCATCTAGCCTCCACAAATGTTACTTACACATCCCGCGATGAATCAGCAGAACGGGAAAGAGCTGTAAAATAACGCCGGAGCGTATGTTGTTTCGATTATCCTTTGTTTACACTCCTGATTCACTGCAAGATTTTTCTCAGAACCCATTTGCCGGNAGTAATGAATACAGGTGGATGAGATTTTCAGTCATAAGAAAGAACACGCAGAGGGTAATTGGTTTATGCTGTTCCAGTTAGGCATAACTACCTTAGATTATTTTGCATGAAAGAATTTATTTGTGCCTCAGTGGATTGGAGGATTTGATCCAATTAACCTGCGAATTTCGTCGTGTACGGAGAAAATGAACTATAAACTAGGAAGCCCTATGTAGTTATTGTGCATTTTTTGACCTTATAAGCAGTGCGCGAATCCATCGACCCAACTGGGGCTTGAATCCGGGGTCTAATAAGTAAAGCACAAGCATTCTTCCCAGTGGATCCAGTTGACCGTTTTTCGTTAAAGACAATGTCACATAACTGAACTTTGTGATCATGTTGCGGAAATCATTTATTGGTCATTCATTTTTGAGTTTCGTTATCACCAGTTTATGCAATTTTTATATCTACTGGAATGCCGCAAAAGGAATAGCACATAGAAACACTCCCAAACACAGTACCACCATCACTTGGCGTTAAAACGTCCCACATGAAGAAGATTAGTCTGAGTATGCTGGAGCTAAATGAGGAAATCTTGCAGTCGATTATATAGCTGGAATTCACACCCTTCTACACAGTCCTGAATGGTGGAGCAAAAACCTGGGAAAGTCATTCAGAGTTTTCCAATTTGTGGGTCCAGTATAGAATAATGTGATAGACAAACTCGAAAATGTGAAGAAATAGACCATATTGCCGGAGGAAAACACAATCCTATTTGAGCACGTACCTTAAATGACATTGGCGGATGTAAAAGTTGCCATTCTTCGTTGAACGGATAATGTGAATAGATAAATTTGGCCGGATCCGCATTGAAGTAGAACATATCTGTCTCGTAGTCCATACGGCCAGCCTGAGCGATCTGCGATAGTCGCACATTCGCACTCATTGCCAGACGTTCCGCTGCCCACATCGAATCGAACAAGCCCCATTTACCGTCCATGTAGGCTGCACTCCAGGCGTGATGTAATCGAGTGAGTGATGTGTCTGTACTATCTAAGGGGGTCTGATCAACTAATTTCATGCCAACAGTGTAGTCCACACCTTTTGCCAACCCTTTGACCGCACAGCATGGAATGTTCGAATATCGACATAAAGATTCAAATGCCTGAACGTGGAACAGAATGAAAATTTATAAATCAATAGAGATCAATCGGATCGGTCGCAAATAGACAGGAAGATTTCTTGTTACAAAATAATAGTATTCATTAGTGATAATTATCAGAATCAGCCGGACAGATGAGCGAATTGACAGAAAAAAAATTTAAAAAAACGCACCACTGTTTTACTTTTACAAAGCACAAGCAGTAATAGGAACTGATCGATTCCACAAGCTTCCACTTACACAAACAGTGCAGTCCCACGTCCAGATCGTCTCTTGGTTATTCGTGTACTAACCAAATAATCACCAAACACCTGGTTGGATTGTTTCCCACAAATAATATGGAATATGCCCCTACTAACTTTTATGAATTCCGACATCATAAATTGACCGTCCGCCATTTGATGTCCGCTATTCAAGAGTCAGCAACAGATCCAGATCAACCGAGTTACTGTAAACCAGAAATGTCGGGATAGCGTACACAAGTTCCAATCTTGCCAAGCACTCAACTAGAGTCCGACCACGCATTAGTTTGAATCAAGCTAACCATGTACTTCTGTGGGTTGTGCAGATGCACAACACAGCGACGAGTAGATTGCAATAAGCTGCCGTAAACAGCATGGCTGACAGTGTTTCAAAATACACCAGCTGGAAAGCCAAAGTTGGACCTACCTGGCATAATAATCAAAACTGAGCTCTCATCAAGAATTGTTTGTATTCTAATAGCCTAATGATCTGTGACCAAACACGCATTATTATTATGAGACAGTGCATTTATTCCCAATCTGTTTATTCTTGACGCAAGCCGATTCAGCCTAGCAAATATCCGTAAACTCAAAGATAACCTACGCAGCTGCCGTGAAATATTTTGGTCGCAATGTGCTTCAAAAATGAAGCTTGCTGAAGCTCGGTTAAACTCCCTTAGCCATTCAATCCCATCGGAGTGACTGGTAACAGAACTATGGGTGTGAACAAAACAATTTATGAAACTTACGGCTCACTCACTCACAAACAACTACGTCGTCTTGCAAGCTGGACATAGTCCTTCTAAGCACTGTTTATCTAATCACCATCGTCAGCTTCCCTCATAGATATAACGGTACCCATCAAATGGTCTGTCTTGATAGAGGAACCTTCTAAGGAAAAAATCACAAGAAGACTCAAGGCTTGGATTTCATAACGTGCCGGTCTCCGATGGCTTTCTCCCAGATCTGTTCAAGCATGGTGGAATGAAGCTTGTTGGAGAAGTGGTGGCTCTGTTTCGTAAAGTTTGCAACAATGAACTTGTCGCTTCTTAGTGGGGAGCATTGATTGTTGTCCTTATCTTTTCAAAGGGCTAGAGCAGTGACTGCATCAATCATTGGAGCATGAGCATGATCCCAATAGCCTCACAGCTGTCAGCGTCCATAAGCATTCAAAGATCGTACAATAAAGCATAAAGAAAGCAGGTTAGGTTTTGTAAATTTCGTGGATGCATCGAGCAAATCTTTATCCTCTTTCAGCGGCACCGACAGGTTTGCATGAGACCAACGAACACTGCGTCTCTTGATATCCAAGAGGGCTTCGTTTACGTTTTTGAGACCAAGTTGTGAAACCCTTTGGTGAGAAATGGAATACCTGAGAAGGATTTATGGATCCTTAAACAGTTGAATACGCATATCTGGTTAAGTTAGGGCCATTATCAGCTTTTATCACACTGTTACGTCTTCAAAGGATTACGACAAAGCTTTCCGATATCAATAATCCTCTTCATCTTTGCCCGAGGGGATATCAGGTCCAGGAAACTAGAGAGTTCAACTTCTCCAAAGACTATGGTTTTTGACCGAACCTGACCCAATAAGATCAATACAGGGTGCCAACACACAGGAAACCCAGCTCGCTTTGAACCACCTGGTGATCCTGGTATCCTGATAAAGCTAAATGTGGGGTACCGGCTAACTGCAGTGACTGTGTGTAAGACTCACATGCATATACACCTGCAGATGCCGCTTGAGGAGATTAAATCGAGATGGCGTGATGGGGTTTTAATCACCTCCTGAGCCTGATTGCGACTGGAGCTGATGTTATGGAATAAATCACCGCATTGGCAGTGCAACTTAAGGCAAGCATTTACAACTTGCGATACCAGTGGCATCGTCACACCATCCGAATACTCCCAGAGGGGTGTGTGCTTTTTACGGTTTGTTTTGCTTTGCTTGACAGTTACTAGACCTTTTCCCTTCCCATTGAGGATGTTATTGGACTAGTTGTGTTCACCTTCCGATGTCTCCAAAGCAATGATTGGTGCATGGTGGTAAGATCGCGTGAACAATGAAGAGGTTGGTCAATGCTTTTGGTACTCATAGTCATTAGATGATACCGCGTTTGATAGCTTCATCATATGTTGCTTACGTTTACCCGTAGTCCAACTCTCCCCGCTGTCTTTGCACGTGCTGCTGAAGGCTGAAAG
>UZAN01039562.1:80431-126136 GCA_900618425.1 Echinostoma caproni
GAGTTACCACAACGGAACCCAGGCATAGAGAATACCGAAGAGAGTTTTGTGTTGAACATGGGAGTGCATGAATCCTAGTCGGAAGCACGCCCGACGAAACAGTTGATAGGAACAGGCGTCCAGCATTAGTAAAATGGGTTCGAGATGAATAGTGTGGCAATAAACTGATATCAATTCAACCTGATTACTTCTACTGGCTACTCCAGCCAGTCATTAGTTTCACTAAACATAGAGGGGAGAGGGCAGCAGTGATAAAAAACAATTCATTTATTTTTACTTTCAATCCAGAAGCTGTCGGCCTGGAGGGTGACTTTTGATGAACAATTTTCGTTGGATCGATGGACTTTGTGTGCCCATAAAACAGCTCAATGGTTTCTCGTAATTATAATTTGAAGTTATTAAGGAATTCAAGATACGGAATGTTAGGGCTTGCATTAAAAATGAAATCGACGGAGACAATATCAAGATGCAAACTTTGAACTGAATAAAAGCAAACATTCACTTTGTCATTGACTAATGTGAAAAAAAATATTTGTCATTCATTCATAAAGTGAATTGGAACAAGTCCACCCGTCGGAGGCACTGTCGTAAGTAGTATATGATGTGTGCGATGTGTTCCTTTTTCTTATCCGATCGATGGCCTTAGTGATGATTGAAAAATGTAAACCCAACTGAAATCCAGGTGCGAAACGAACAAAATACTTGATTGTGGGTCAAGGTGATGTTGCTCTCTGTTCCCACTAGAGTAGGAAAACGTGAAACTACACACATAAACAATTGAAATACGCCATTGGTTCATAATTTACACGAACTGCTTCCCACTATTTAGAAAAAACCCAAAGGCACTTATGTTCTGTGTATCAGATATAGCTCTTAGCAGTTGACGAGGCACTCTGTATCACCACTTTAGATTTCCTATCTACCAGAAACTAGAATCATTGCCTTGTGTTCGGGGAAAATGCGCCGATTGTTCAAAACTATTAGTGGAAACGTACACACGCACCTCAAGACATATAATATAAGTAAATGAAGTATCTATCAGACCGATGGAAGTAGACATTTTATCGGTTACAGTTTACCTTTGGTTGTCCTAAACAGTTATTAGTTCGGCTTGCCGATTCTTTCCCGGGGAGAACTCAGTGTATCAGGTTTGGTCGGAAGAAATCCAAACCACTGGTGAACGCTTCTTGGGTAGTTCAAGATGCAGTTATTTCCCCACACTTATTTTCTACGTAGATTAGTGACTTGTCTGCTAGCACCCGGAATACGCTGACGATGTGATTTTATATCAGGCCATCTCCGATTTTTCTAGTCTTTCACAACTTTCTGAATAATTGGATAACGTTCAGAAGTTATTGGAATATAATACAATAAAATACTACCAGGTTTCTCCTTCTCCTCCGCGTACGTGATACAGAATTGACTATTGGCTGAATCTGATCGAAATGACCTGAGTATGACAATTTTAGGAAAATCATTTTGGGTGGAGATTTCAATTTGAACGATTGCGTCGGACTACAATTGAAACACATCTATGCTGTAAACGAAATAAAAGTTAACTTCACCCGAAATGTTCTTCTATTGTAAATTGATATGGAACAAGCGTTGGACCCAAATTGCTTTCTCCGGCTGATGCCAAAAAAAAGAAATAAGGCGACCATGTATAAATCTATAATGTATCCTTTCAAATGAGGATACCCATGAACACATGAAAAAACTGGAGTAAGAAGAAACGTTATTTTGTTGTCCTAAATTCCTTTCTAGTGAAAGAAATCTGTACAACTTAAGGGAAAGCAACTGAATCGATATTCTCATTTATGTGAACTGAGTGAGAAGGTTGGTTTGTGCGGTTATTTATGATCTTGTTGCCCCTTTGTTGTTGTTGTTGCCGTTGTTGTATTGGAGATTCATTTTTACGACACTCGGAACTCTATAACTTCCGTCATAGTTACAGTCCTGATTCGGCAAGTTTGTTCGCTGGCTGCTCCGATGTGTTTTACCTTTTAAATATTGCTGTCACGACTATTCTGATTAGTGTATGATTTTAGTTATGGTACTCCACTGACAGAAACACCTAAATGTGGGAATGGTCACAAACACCGGAAATACATTCCAAGGCAAACTGTGCAAGCGGTTTTCAACCTATTTCAAAAACTTTAACTTTCTATGTCTATGCTGCATCAGGAGAGTACAAAACTCTATTTGCTTGAAAATTTTCCATGTCTTTACAAATCATGGATGCTGCCATCATAACACGCCCCAAGTAGCAAACATTTACACAACGGTGATTCGGTCAATTATCCATACCGGTTGTTCTTCCTCTTAGTCTGTTTTCGTTTACCCTTCGCTGACAATCCAACCTTGTCCGATGATTGAACAACGGGGAGCGAAAAAGCACACTTACGCACACACATTCACACGCACATCATCACTGTCAATGTGTTGATCATTGACTAACAGCTGACGGTTGCATAACAGGGAAAATAAATATGAGATAACTTGATATCACGTTAGCTGAACATACTCTGTCTGGGCTGTTCTATTCACTAGATATGACTGCGATTCGCATTCGTGATGAGGCTGTCATGTACCCCTGGCAAAACAGGGAGCTCACTCTGATTGTAGATAAGTGAACTAACATTTCATACCACGAGTGGAATGTCATAAATCTAAATATTTATGTCTGGTCAGCTAGCGCACTGGTTATTATCATCGATATTGGTACTGTAAGAAGACTGTTTGGATCAATGTATTTTTTTTCGTTCACCTATTCGAATTCAATATATAACTGGCGAAATGCCCACGTGCTGGAATTAATTTCACAGACCTGATGATCGATACATTCGACCAGAATCAAGAATGTCAGTTCAGGCAAATTATATCCCTTTGCACGATGTGAAGAAGCTTCGGATAAAACATCTATCTCAGTAGAGCCAACAAACATTGGACCGTTCGAACCGGTCAGACGAAAATTGGTGAAAACACAAATTTCTCTTCATGATTTTCTGTTACAAGTTGGGCGATTCGCACTAAAATGTTTAGTGACTTCCTAAAGTGTGTTGTAGCTTCTCTTCACCAGACTCAGTCAAGCTGAGAACTAATTTCAGTAAACACTCATAGCAAATTCGTCAGCATGGCCGAACAGTTGATTCAATATCCATAATGCAGAATATTATAGGTAGCTTATAATGATTTTATTTTAATCAAATCAGTAAAATATTGCATTCGTATTGCGACCCTGTTGCTAATATGATTTTGCTTAGATAAGATCACGTGCGCTGTTCGATTCCTACTAAGATATCATCCGGTACTTCAGGCCAGCCTTTTATACTCCCATTTCGGTATGGAGTTTTACTGGGCCAGTTTGGACCAGCTAGGCACATCACACGAGAATGAGTTTGTTGCGTCAAACACGTATAAAAAGAGTTTTGTTCCGAGAAGAGCACCGATTTGAAATGCGATCAAAAATATGTTTTTATTCCTTTTTACGTTTTGATAATTGATGTCACGACTATCAACACGTTGTCTGTTTCTATTTTATGTTAAAAATTGTTTCAATGAGTCCAGTTATTTCAAAATCTGAGACACCAATATTTATGCAGTTATTGGCAAAATGAATGGATTACTCTCTATTACTTGTTCAGTTGGCCGCACGAGCAGATGATTATCCGAATGAGTCTGAGAGCACCACCTAGCCTGGCTGAATAGTGAGGTGATTGAGACCATTATCAGTTCCATCGTTTCACCCATAGCGGTTGAATTGGTTGCGGTATTTCCACCCATCTAATTTGTTCGCAGTCGTCGATCTGAAGGGGATTAAGAGTCGCATTCTGGCTAAAGTGAAGATGATCGGAATCTGTCAGTGCCAGTGTGTGATTAGGGCGTACGTGTTACCATGGCATATATGCTCAAAAGAAGTAGAGATGTAACCTGTATTCTTTTGCATCGAAGTAACTAGGGTTCTTGTGGATAGACAATCCAAATATTTTATTTTCCTTAAAAGTTCTATCACTTTTGTGTCAGCAGTATATCACTCATGTACCAGTAAATCATTTGCTCTCTTTGTTTTCTGCCAAACCATTTCTCACTTTCAGTCTATCCATGCTTCTTGTGTTTAATTTTGTATAAATTTGTGAGGTGATACAACTGTTTGAGCTAAGTTTAGTGAACAAACAACACAAATTGAACATTCTGGGCCAGTCAAAAGCCAAACATTTCAAATAGCAATCTTGTAACAAGAGGAACACCAGCAGTCATTGGTTAGTCAATGTTTGATGAATGGTATTATCCTGTTCGTACGATCGAACCTACTTGATTTCTTCCAATAAGTGAACCATTTTCAAACCACCCAGTGTTGGGAGAATTTGGCATCTGAATGCCAATTGAAAGCTGTGTTAGAACCCTGTTTGGAAGAATCTAAACGCATTGCAGCCCCAATATACTCACGAAAAACAAAGAGAAAATACCTTCGCTCGCAATGGCTACACCCGCAACCTTATGAAAAGGACTCTGACTCAAAGAAAGTAAACCCAACAGACGTAGAATCGGGAACAAGAATGACACTGCCGTATATGAAGAACGTTTCGGATATCACAGCAAGACTGCTCAGATCATATGGAATCCAAGTCGTCCACAAACCGATCGCCTGTCTAAATGGAACTTCTGTCAAAACCAAAGGATAGAACAATGGAGGACATAAGCAGTGTTATCTAAAAGTAACTATCAAAACATTGTATCGGACAAACTGGAAGAAAACTGTCAACAACGATCCGTGAACACGAATTGACAGTCAGGAAACATGAACCACCATGGTTCATTTCCCTCTCTGAAGATCAAGAATGAAATCAATTCGACTTCGAATCAGTGAGAATTTTCGACCAAGCCCCGTAAAAGTAAGTCAGTGATTTTCTCGAGATTTGGCACTCTCAAATCAAATCAGTAAACAGGCACATCGAACTGGATCACGTGCACACGCCAATGCCACTAGAGGATTAAATGACGCAACACAATGGTCGTGGTATGTCCTGAGAACGGGCCGAAACCGCAATCAGGACAGAAGGACAACCTCTTTGCCTTTCACTCTGATCCTCTTGCACCAGTTCAACGACGAACCGAGTCGAACACGGTGAGAACAAGGGATAAAAGTTGTCTGTGTAAAACACATATAACGAACGGGTACAAGCAGAACCCTACCACTTCACAAGCATTGATGATGTCAGCTCGACTGGTGATGACATGTTTGGAAACAAATTGCCAAGCTCGGCAAACAGGCGAAATGGAACTCAGTTTGCCCGAGCTACGAGAATCGATTTTTAACACCTTATCAACAGTTGGTGTTCTATTTATATTATGTCACCTGATCCGCATACAGTTCGACTATTACGCTCTGTTTAACTGTTACATGAATGGTTTCCATTCACTGTTATCAAAACCATCTCTACTCACTGTTGTTAACTTTCTATTACTCTGCCAGACTTTGTTTTTGTCAGTGTGGTTACCAAAATGATTGTAATTATCGTCTGGACAGCTTCTTCCGAAACGTTAGTGTAGTAAGGTAAAAGTCTTGAGCTCACTGGAAATGGGCGTTTCCACGAATTTCCTTTCTTCTTTAACATTCTCTGATAAATCAACGAAATGAAAGTAAAATATTTCCGTGCATAGACATAAAAGCTGACTTTATTTCGATTTCAAAACCCGAAATAAAAAGCTTTTATGGATTCATCATGGTTCAATCCTCAATTTGACTTGGTCAAATCTATGTTTATATATATGTATTGAACAACCTCGTGCAACATCACTCGCATTTTGGAAATACATTTCAGTTTCCAATATCATACTTGTGTAATGATGACTAGAGGGCAACTGTATTTAAACCTGACTTCACATCCCACTTCTATGTTCTTACTTCTTCTCTGTCACCGTTTGAATTTGCGCTACCTAGAATGTAGCAATAAAAGTTCGGAAGTTACAGCTCAGTTTTAGAAAATATTTTGAACACCTTACAAGGCAGAACAGGTATTGATTTTACTCAGAAATTGAAATAGCATCGCCTGTTCATTTGCAATAGGTTTATCTTGATGGTGGCCGATGAACACTTCAGCAGTAGTAGAAATTTGATTTATTTACCTAGTTATCCAATGACTTTAGTTTTTCCTGTCATTCCACTTAACGAGTAGGAAAGGAAGTAAGTACTGAGCCTGTTGTTGTCGGTCTCCTGCACACATCAATATGGATATCACAAAACCTTTTTCCGTGATTAGTGAAGTTTTCCATAACTGTCACTCTCAAAATGCATTCGCGGAAGTCATATTTTTTACAGATGAAGACTAGTAGGATTTCTCGCTTCACGTTGATAGTAGAGAACGTGTAGGCTTCATCAAATGTTATGTTTTAAATGTATATAGTTTCTGGAGTGGTAAAGATCAATGGCGAATTCATTCAATTACCGCCCAAAAGTTGGAATCTGAAAGTAATTGAAAACTTTCATCTGTATAAAAACCGGGATAATTTATCTGCCTCCACAGTAGCCGCCAGTGGTTAGTGTGCGGCGTGTCTTAGAGAAACGTGACTGCCTGTAGTGCTCAAAAATGAAGCAAGGCAATTGGAATATGGACGAGAAGAAAGTACGATACCTGTATCAATCTTTGGGTCATTTTCATAGATAAATTCCGGTTCTGTTTTTCACTGTGGCTTTGTTATTTTACAACTGATACACCAGCACCCGCTGTCCTAATTGAAAATTTATATATTTTAATGGCATTTGGTTAATAGAGGCAAATACGTAAACGGATTTTCCTACAAACATATTGCGTCTGATTTGCGGTTCTATCAGATTCACCCCCGTAAACGAGGCAGGAATCACTAAGCTTTGGGAAGAATTAATTAAAGTTACAGTGTTGCATGAGTTTGGTATAAATAATCTGAATTAACTTCTGAATTATTTCTGAATTAACTCTCTGTGATTGCACTGTATAACCTCCTCTCCAGGTCCACTACTAGCAAGTCTTTTGTTATCAATGCTGCTGAGTGAGCTATGTTTTACTCTATCTTATCTAAGCAATATGGTTTCTGGCCACTATCGCATGATCGGCTAGAAGAATCGTGCCTTCTACTCCTTGGTTAAAGAAGGAGAGAAGTCGTTGTCATTGGTACGAAACATCTCTACAACTACTCAGTCTCTCCGTTGGGTTCCGACAATTCCAACCACACGAAAGACTACGAACTTACATTAAAAAATTCCAGTACATTCATTGTGTCTTGTGAACCGGTCATGGAATACTTCTCTTCGCATCTGCATATTCACATTTCCGGGAGTTAATTACTTGTACAACCAGAGCTGCTATTATAAGCTTGAAGGAAACACGTTTCTTTGATCTCCCGGTCTAACTGGCGCAGCAAAGATTACCGATCTAACTCACATTTCTAGCGAACATCCAGTCACGAGAACAACACAGTACACAAATTAATTCGACTGAAAATTTTAGCGTGAACTAGCAGCTACGAGATCAGTATTGCTGATTGATTGGATAAAACACTGTGCTATTGGCCGTCCTATACCGGAAGCCTGACTCCAAGTGAATTTTGCCGCATTTTTACACGCTAAGATGGCCTGTGAAACTAGGTCATTTCGGTGTCCGATGTATCGTCAAACCTCTGAGAATCCACGCCAAATAGAATCAGTTTCCCAGTACCATGACCTTTTGGTGGAGACATGTTGTGTCTCCCAAAGGAGACGCTCTAACAACTCGGCTGCGGTAGTACCAGTAAATTACGTCTTTCTTTACATAGAGTTTTACGATAGACGTAAACATCGTACTTTGCCTTGCGTAAATCTGCAGCATTTTAATTGCGTGCAAATGGTAATGTCAAAATGATTCAAAGAACTGTGAGCCGGAGGCTCTCTGAAATCTGGCTCTGAAATTCTGTTGTCCTCTGATGCTACTGCTCTCAAGAATGTTGAGACAAAACACCTGTCACTTCTGTAATGAACACTTGGTGATATAATGGGGACAATATCCATTGGTTTCCCCGTCAGAAAAAGAAGAGCATTTGTATTGGTAACATAAAGCGGATGCAGAAATAGTTTCAGTATCTTCTCTGTTCGACAGCGGTTAACGGTAACAACTGGGTAAGTACAAGTCACTCAAAATCGGCATGAGCTTGTTCACGTCTCGTAAATTATCAATGAACGTCGTGCTCCACCACTTTTCGCTATCCCACTTCCGACTATCAGCTTTGAATCCTCTCATCAATAATTGATTAAATTTGCGGTAGACTTGTGTTTCGTTCTCTCGGTTATTGTTGGCATAGCAAAAGTCAGTGTTCGATTGCGGGCAAGCGAGTGAATGAGTCCAATTAGTAGCGTTACAAAATGACAAAAGATTTATGGAAAAGTTTGTCTAGGTGCACAGCTAGTGATCCACTCAGAACGATGCCCCAGTGACATTGATCATCGACAGCCACATTCTCTCTGGCTCGTCGATCTTTCTTAGCGAAATGGATCGATTCTGAGTGAGAATAAATGGGATTGTGATTCCTGCGCCATTGGTTACCCATGGGCTAGCGAGACAGAGGACGAGAATATCTAACTACTCTTTTGTTTGTTCCTAACAGAATTCCTCCCCCTCCCTACCCACTTCCAAACCAATTTGTCCAATCTAGCTAGCAATTTTCCCACACTTCATGCCTCCCTCATTATGGTTACTGGTTCCTATCGGTAGCACGCATTTGGTCACACGAATTAAAATTTCTCACCGTTGGGAGACAGAAAAAAACTGTACTTGGTTGATTGGTGTATGAATTTGCGTAACATTTTGGATAAAACGCTACTAGCTAATCAGCTGGTTATCTACAAATCGATCTAAGTCGGGTTTTTGAATCCCATGCGAACGTTTATGCGTCTTTCGATTAAATTTAAATAAATAATTACTGTCTGATTTTGGTCTATTCGTCTGTCTGTGTGATGTGTTTGAAAAAGATCGCCACGGAGAGACTGTTTCTGCTCGACATTTAGGACGCTCGGTTAATCACAGCAAGATGACTGCAACAGTATGAAACAGGCCAGTCGCCAGCTGACGGATGGTTCTTGCGAGAAGACAGAGTACACAAAGGGGAACTAGGGGTGGTAAGCAGACTGTGATACCCTTCTGAAACAGTACGCCAGAAAAATCGAGAGAGAGAGAGAGAGTGCGAAGATGCAACCAGTATTCGTAGGTGTTATTCCTAGCCCAATGCCAGTTATCTCACTCCAAGTGGACTGGGAATGAGCGAAATTTAATTTCGAATCAATCAAAACCATTGACTAAGCTCGGTCAACATATCATACGATCGATGATTACCTTATTGACCAGGAACCCCATTCGTGCTAAATTCTAGAAATACACATATGAGATTGACGGAGATACTGCCCCAGATCATTGAGGGAAAGTCTACTTAGGTGAAAAGATGGAAGCAAAATCTCATCACAACATAATCTTTGATAATACCAATTAAAAGAATGCGGAAACAGTTGAAAACCTGAAAAAATAATCAAGGTAGATAAATTCGAATTCAGGTTGTTTTCTTCAGTTAATCATTCATTCGATCATAAAAGATGTTTCATTTTGATCTTTTCCAGACAAGAACAAACACACCAACAAACTCAAAAAGCAAGAAAAATAAATTTAAAGTGCTTTTTCTCCTAACGGCTAAGCCAGAAGCTTCATCAAATGAACTCCAACCCAAAGAAGAAGTGAAACATCAGACTTAGAAGCAAAACTGATGAAAACTGTACTGCTCATCAAGAACGTATCAGAAATGACAGCAAGACTGCCAAGTCAATACGGAATCTTAGCTGTTTACAATCGGACCGCAGATATCTATTGAATCAACGAATAAAGGAATGTAAAAAGACAAGAGCAACTTTATCCTTTGAATATACTGCAAGCAATGTCGACGACACTATATCCGACAAACCGGAGAAACATCATCAGCAACACCAACATTAATCTTCATGCAGTGAGCTTAATCTACTCTCAATAATTTTAATCCAAGAAGATCANGAAGATCAAGAAAGACATTGAATGATCGGTCATGTTTAATCAAACATGTTGGAGAATTCCTTGAAGCTCAGTATTCCTCGATCAACCCAGTGAACCGACGAAACAGACATGGTCACGCGTACGCGTCAATGCTGCTCAAGGATCCAATGACGCAATTATAGAGATTACAGCATGACCGTAATCAACCCGGAACGGAGTTTTAAAATAGTGTAAAAAGGACAGAAGCATTTAAAGAAGAAAATTTTGTATGTGTGATCGAATAGAAGCAAAACGCCGCTATCTCACAAGCACTGGAGCTATTCCACTGATCACTGATGAAACCTTTCCAAACAAATTGCGCAACTCAGCGAACGGGGGGGGGACCGAATGAAAACAGATGTTTGTCAAAATTATGTTTATCAACCTAACAAAACAACCTATTGAGCGGGTCTATTGATCATGACCGGGTTACCAAAACACAATCATATTGCAGACTACACAAATGTCACTGATGACAGTCGAATGGAACTAGCGCGACACCACCCCCTGATAAAGAGTTAAAAAACTGGTCTGACAGCAGTCTGTCAAGTGGTAACCGGGAAGTTTAGAATAAGTGATTATCACTACAATGGCGCGATACCATAATTGACACTAGAATGCATTGTCCTATCTGATCGCAAACAATTGGCAAATGAGACTGATTTATACAAGTAGGAAAATTATATGAGGAAATAATGCGGTATTTGGTACCCCGAACTTGTTTTAAATATCACAACGTAGAGCAAATTCCTTTCCGCCTGTAAAATCATTTTGTTTCAATTCACACTGGTTACTTCCTTTGTCTTCCAAAATGACGATTTTGGGGTTGTGGTAAACATTATGCGCATATCTTTAAATACTCGTTTGAAAAAAAAACAATTTTATCATCCAGGTTTTCCAGTTATTGATTTCCACTCAAAAGTAAACAAATAAATTTTACGTTGTGCACAAAACTAAGAAATTTCATATCACTGAAATATCTGTGAAAAGGTCACCCATGTGCTAGGTGTTCGGTACCATCCATCACCGTCCAAGTTCTCCAGAAATCACAGCGATGCTAACGTGATTGACTTCTTTTGCGTGCCGATTGAACTTCCAGTGAAAATGTTGACTCCTTGTTGTGCGAGCTGCATAGTTCAAAGGTAATCTCATCTTTGAATTATTAGACACACACTGAAGCGGTTTTGGCCTTCCCTCGACTCATCTCTAGTACATATCCGGGAAAGCGGTCCATACAAATGAGGATCAAGGAGACAAAACAAACTCTAAGGTTCAGTTTTTGCGGTGATCCCGATCATTACTCGAAAACTTGCTTGGAGTTCGTTCCTCGTGGGATAACCCCTCCAAACCATCAAATGGAATGAACGCACGAATTTAGATGACTCGTCCCAGTGACCTGAATGAAAGACCGTTGGTTTGCAATAAAAATCCGGCGATGGCCAGTGCACGATAACCGAGTGATCTATTCTAAATTCTCTCCAATAGTATACAGCTCCCTTATCGCGTAGCACATTTACACGTGTGTATGCTACGACCAAATAGAAACATGCACTAGATTACTACTAGAATTCACTAAAATCTTCAACTCCTAAATGAAGGGAGACAAAAGAATTTCTGCTAAGCAACCAGTATGCCATAGGCCTAATGTGCCTCAAGAGCGAATCGGCGTGAAGCACATTTTTGTGACTGCAGGAATCGAACAATGGGGTAACATGACTGTCGGATATATTGAGATCCACTGGTGTTTTGCAACCGAAGGTTGCATCTTAGATTTAAACAATGCCCAGTAAGAATACCACATCTTAACTGGGAAGATCCATGCCCTTTAGGATCTGTTTCACCTCTTTGGTCCCTATGGCTTATTCAAGTCTTACATGTGCTGATGCGAAATACACCAGTGGCCGCACGCCACCACACCACTTTACCGGTGGTTAGGCATCAACGAGACCCAACCACGACAGAGGGGAATACGGCATAACCATTCCCCAGTGGGCAGAAACGCTAGACAGCCTGATGCAACTGCTCTAATGAAAATCTGTCTAACTGAGTAGGATGAATGACTGTCAACACTGCCTTTTCATCAATCGAATGACAATAGAGTTTCCAGGGTACCACCGAAAGCCGCACTTTGATACGCGGAGGTGCAAGAATGCACCCTAAAAAATCAGGTGATGATAGGAAATTCTCTTTTAATAAATTGATATGAAAATTCCAGATCTTCATGAGGTCATCTCATCCTTTACAAGGAGGCAACACACCAGTAAGGTCATACATTGCAATAAACCACAGTAGAGAAACTTGATGGGACAGACCTAACCTTACAAGACTAATTTCGATAAACGTTCATTCTTTTATTCTCTAGAAATAATGTATAAATATATATATATATATAAGTATACACTCAATTTGCGTGGGACAGAATGGTGAACAAATATTTTTACCAGGGGACTTTCAGTCATGGATCGTTAGTATGCCAATCACTTAAATATTAAATCAGAAAATCTACATAACGCCACGCGTCACTTTCCTCTCACGGATAAGTCTGCTTGCAGTGGACGAGGTGTTAGAAAGTATAACCGTGCCAAATTCTGGACCTATGCTGATAAATCACATTCGAGAGGACAGTATCTCAGTTATATTGTCAACTTTTATTGGGACATGATATTTGACTGTTCAGCGATGTGTTACTAATCACTTGCTCACATCAAAAATGGCATTTCCAAACTTTATTCTTACCTTATGTTTTGGTTACACGGAACAGGAAAGTTGAAATGTGAAGGATTCGGAAACATCGGTCGGAACTGCCAAATTACTGATTATCATCACCAAGTACTCGCAAACGAGCAAGATTTGGATCCCAATGGGGAAAATAAATATACGTTAACCATCATTGCTCTTATGATGTATTTTATCCGCTGGCGTTTTGTTTGCTCAAAGTATTGCCTAGAGAACTTGACAGATTGGAAAACCAATGTGGGATTCCGGTGTGTTCGTCGAATTTCTGTGCTACTGAAAGTCGTGTTCACTCCTGCTGCATAAAACAAACGAAGACAATTAAAGGGCCTTCGGTGATCATTATGCCAAAGCAGTCTGACGTTGATCGAGTTTCTATTGATAACTCAGAACGTTACGCGGCCTATGATTGTCATGGAATGTGAATGAGTTGGATGAAAACCATCTAACGTGAAGTTTACTCTTGTCCGCAAGCCACCTTGATTTATCACGATCAACCTTTTGATCGGCCGCGTCTCTCTCCCGGTTCCCCAATTCGTTCGCCTATCTGACTGTTTCAAATTGTTCTCTTTTGCAACATTTTTGATCTTTGTTTTGTTCTATACTGATCACTTTTCATGCAGTCTATCTTTGAAACACTGTATCACGTCTCAGTGAATCTTGGTTAGACCAAGATCAGTCCTTGTTCTGCGCCAGTGGATATTATGTGAACCGTGGTTCACTGTATGGTCCTAACCTCCATATACTCCCTCTTCGATGGCACATGTCTCATTAGCTGGTTACTCATACTAGCCGGCGGTTCGAAACGCATCGTGGCTATACGACTAGAGGCCCTAATCTTCTCTCGTTTGAGTAGATGGGGCAACTAATGTGAAATTACTAGAAGAGTATATTCTAGCCATATTACGTTTTATGTTATCTAATTTTCTACCGACATGGACTTTGCTCTGATCATGCATCCATCGAGCCTGATACGCACAATCAGTGTCTGTCGTAAATTTGTTCTGTGTGAACTTGAATCATGAACCCTACGAATTTATCAAGTTACTTAATGGGTAACACATGAGTTTGTATGACTGGATAGCCAAGCAACAAGTCAATGCTAAACCTGACAATTTATGGCGTCTCATAGAAAATGTAACAGATTACACAAGGAACCAGAATAATGCAATCCAAACCCGAATTAGCCAGTGCATTGACCACAATCATTGGGGAAGCCTGTTTCGTTTTTGCTCACCATAGCGTGGTTTACTAATATGTGCTCGTGCTTTTTATCTCGATGGAGTGATCAAGCTGAGCGGAGTAGAACGTATGCATGCATCCATGCGCTATCAATGTGTCCAATCTGGACCGTGAGACTGATTGTCTGATTGTGTTTTTTTGTTTGTTTGTTTGCACATTATGCAATTTGGTTTGATTCATGCAGAGTAAACGAAATAATGTAACCATGCACACCGTGATTAGTTCGTTGTTTGACCTGATCTTGATGCCAGATCACGTAACCAAGGAAAATTTGTCAGTTCGCTGCGGGTATATAAAGTTGTATTTATCAATTGACAGCATCGAACAGCTGTTGGGTTCTTCTTAGAGCTTAGCATGAGAGCCTAAATCGTGTGATCCCAAAGCTATTTTAACAGTGAACTTCCGGGTTTGTGGGCTGAAAGTCGTTCACCTGGTCGGTGTGCGCAACAAACATCATATTGGGTAGATAACCGAATAGAATTTATACAATAATTTATCAGCTGCTTCGTGTTACATTTTGGATATCATAATCCAATAATGATTGCTGCAGCACCGCACAAATACCGTGCACGTTTTCTGCAACAATTTGGTTTCAAGCTTCAATTGTGAAGAGTTCGGTAGCTTTGGTCGGACTGGAACGCACATATAGAAGCCACCTACCGTCTTGTCCGGCACATTAACGGAGTTACGAAGCCACACCGAAGGTACTGATGCAATTCACGATTGGATCACCCATCAAACTTATATGGTTATATGGAATCCCCCAATCGGAACACACGCAGGCTGCCAAACAAAAAAAATAACAATATTGTTTGTCGCTTTGCCGCCTTGGAGATGAATTAGTGGGCTATTAATCCGGTGTTTTCGGGTTCGATATCCAATATGAATACGAAACGGGCAAATTGTGGAAACGTATAACTGACCCAAAACAGCTTTTTAATACTAAATATACCGATTGAAAACAAAGGGGCGCTTTAATCACCCCTGGGAAAAACCCACCTAAAGCGTTTAAACATAGAATCCTGAAAGTTAGCTCCGTAAAACTGGCGCGTTTCGGCCTTAATACATACGGTATCAAATCAAAATGGACCACACGGTGCAGCATCGCATCATTGAAGGTATTTTGGTGCGACTACCCAGTCCGATAGACAATACTTCAGTTCCCCTGCTCCCTCAATACTTGTATCCGAGCCATAAGAAAACGCATGGATTGTTGCTCGATTACGCACTTCTAAAATGTAATACAGAAAGAATAAATAGTTCAACGTGATTCACTGAAAGGCGTTTCTCATCTGATAGCACTTTTGGGTACAACAAAAGAATGCTGTCACGGATGGAAAATGAAAAAGCTCACCCTTCGCTTTCCTACGACCTGGTTTATGGTTTTGATTTTTCAATCTGCATATTATGGTATATCTTTGCGGTTTCAAAATTTCCTTGCTCAATCCAAGGTCACTGTGCGGGAGCAAAACGCTATCAGAAGAGTTTCAAATTCTTACATTTAAACTTTTTCACCCAAGTATAATGACTGATAATGTTGATGAGCTAAGGTATTGATACGATTTGAAAACTGTGTAAGAACATGGACAATGATAATAATGTCAGCATTAAATGTAAGGGTATTTAACTGTTTTGGCATTGCGCAGGAAATGCCATTCGTAAACCAGATTATACAATTATATTTTCTGTTTTACATACTTCATAGGACATAGTACATAGTACAGACCAGGCATTGATCAGATATCATAAAAGAACATGTTGTCGTTTGCTTTCAGTGATATCAATAATACTAATTATAATGCTTATCAATCGTTGTGAAGGTTCACCAAAAATATCTCGCACATCAATAATCGCCCCCTCTATAAGGAAGCTTTCTGTTACGCTACCTCCCCCTACTCCCCACCACACTGCTGTGGCTATTCTATCATGCACATCAAATGATGTGTATAATCGATCGTATCCAAGATAAAGCTTCCGGTGCAAATGGGTTTTGCATCCAACCAAAACGGTTTTGGGGTGCGGCAACAATGTGATAAGACTACGGTAGTGGATTGTTTGTCCTGAATATTCCTTTCCCCACCACACACAAACAAACACGCACACAATCGGGCAGGATAACTCACCGACTGGTTTGATTTGTTCATCTTTTACCTCGGTCACGGTTATCTTCGTACCCAATTTTCCCTTGGTCTTCCTGGGTTTTGTGATGTCATCTTCTTCTAGCTGGAACAGTAAAAACGGGATTTAAGAATAGATTGAGATACGGGTTATTCATTGAATAACAATGAACACCAATGCATGTGTTTTTCTATGTTTTTTACAAGAATTCTCTGCACAGCCTGTTATATGCTTCAAGAAAAAAAACAGCAGTATCTAAGCTTATAGGCGATTTTAAAAACAGATGACACAATACCAACGAAATTGGAAGTACGGAAAGTATAAGCTTCAGCTAATTTGACAATGATCTCTGGTCGTGTTGGCTGGAATCACAACGAGGATTAACCCTTTGCTACAATAAGCGTATTAGTGAATATTTGTGTTGTCTCTAACCAAAGTCCTTGCATTATTTGAATATATTATTGCCAGGTCAAATGTGTCGAAAGAAAGTATCTCTGAACTCATGTTGTGTGTTCAACTTTGATAGACTAATTCGTGGAGCAGTAGAAACCACGTTTCTGTCTCCTGATAGGGAAAGCGACATACCAATGTACTAAGGTGAATTCATACTTGTGTCTGGTAAAATGTATATTCCTGACACCTTCAACGATGCCAAACTATATAGGTCCGTGCTACTATGAATGCTTCGTTTATTCTCTTGTTTGCCTGCTTGCTAGTTTTGAGAAGAACATTCGGCAACATCCATGGAGGTATAAAGTTTTATACACCTCTCCTTTGGACTTCATTATAAAACTAACTGATTCCCGTTACAGATTTGCCCAAAGTTAACACACGGCAATCATTCACCGATTTCCACGATGACAAACTACACTTCTGAGTACTGTAGCGACGACTTGTGTAGCTTACTCTTTACCATAACTGAAAAGTCGACTGCGAACGAGCAGTAGTGCGGTGATTGAACTCTCAAACCACAAGTCATGGAGGCATGAAAGGAGTGTATGGGGTCATATAAAGTTTGGTTGTTAAATTATAGTGAATCCCGAAGATCTAGTGGATATCGGGTCCTCTTTTGGTAATGAAAAACGCCCAAATTAACCCGTAGAACCATGATTTTATTGGCCAAATTAGGAATAAGTGGTAACCGCTACGGAAATGCCCACGGCCAAACGTCCGCCACATCATATGTGAACCCGGTGATGAAGTAGAATAATCACTATGTGGTCACGTGGTCTACTTGCACCAATCATTTTTCACACTAAACTCCGTCCGGTTTAATGACAAACAAATAATAACCGTTTGACTCTAACATGTTATCTTCTGTTCAAACATACTTCCGCACAGTGTTTGAAATTATTCGAAGACTTGTTTTTCAACACACACACACAAACACAATTGAAGTGTCTCTCCTCTGTAGACACGATCAAAATGTAACAAAGTTTTGAACCAGCCGGAGTTGGCCTTGACCGCATAATAACAAGCACAACAGTCCTTACAAATCAAATATTGCCCAAAATACGATTGCTATCGATTAACGTCCACTCAATGCAGCTCGGCCTCGGTGCAGACGGACTTCAACGGATAAGTAGCCACAATATCTGATCACATAAGTGCAGCCCACCCCTCCCCCGCCCCGCCCCAGGCCGTACCAGCCCGACTCCAGTTGATTGTTCGCATTCTCTGTCCGCAAGTTGAAAATCTAATGATAGACCAAATTTGTCCTCAACTCGTGCGTACGAATTGTTGACTAGTGAACTGAACGGATAAATTCGAACAGAAGTACGCTGTCGTTCGGGCCCTGGACTTGATTCTGTTAGTTTCAGGGACAATTTTAGTGATAAGCAAATGTCACATTATGAACAACGAAGACCGCCTATTTCTCCTACCCTGGTCCTTCAAAACACCGACATTTTTCGCGCGATTTCGATGTATATAGTTGGCCTGTTTTTCATGTTTNNNTTGTGCTTAATTTTGACAAATATCTGTGGTTCGAGCCGAAATAGTTCACTTCCGTGATGCTGAGCAGAATAAAGGGGATTTTTTATCTCGATAAATTAACTGTTTACATTTATTCGATAAACGTTGTAAAACGAGTTAAATTGATTTAACATGCTACTGATCATTCCGACTAAAATAGTGTTTTCTTGATTGGATAGATAAAGTAATGAGTTGAATGCCTTTCAGTTTCGTTTATGATATTCAAATTAAATAGTAATTATAATAAAATGGAGTACTTTACTGATCAAATTGTCACGTTATTTCGGGCGCGTGTATCGGTCACTTGTTCATAAATGCGAGCCGAAACAGAAATAGGAATACACGAAAAATCAAACAATATCTTCGTTAGTCTACCAAGTGTCCAATTAGGTGAGAGTTAAATTTGTCCCCAGGTAAAACTGAATTACTAGGAAGAAAGGCAGTAATAGAGGAAGAAAATGCCATTATTGTTTCACCCCTTTTCAACCATTCATTTTTTCTACGAGGTGGCAGGTAAAATATACCTATATATTTTTCCCAAACCAACGAATCCAATCGCAGGCGCTCACAAATGACACCGGAAATCATGAATCAGCCTGGAGAATAATTCCAGTGGAAGAAGCTCGTTGTGAATCACGTTCTCTCAACAGTACCCCCCACCCCTCGATCGAGTTCGCTTTTTTGGCCTCCCAAAACGGGATGAGAACAGAGATTGCGAGTTGAAGAACACAATGCTGTGCATGCCTAGTCACATTTAGAATGCAGTGATTTCCGGGTTGGCTATTCGTATCAATTGGGAAATGATCGAGTCATCTGCACAACACGCTTAGTGTTCTGTTTGCTCCAGCGCTTTTTTAGTGCCGGTAAACAGACAAACCCACTAATGAGCCAAAAGGAAATTGTGCAGTTTAAATTCACACCATAAACAAGCTGCGAAATCCGCTGAACCAATCAATGCAGGGTACATCAGACGTGGCGGTTTCATCTTTGCATAAATCAGGGTTCACAACGGTTTGCAACGGTTATATTCCGTCCCCGACTTTGGAACCGGGTCCAAATCGGACAAAGTTTTAGTTTAACTGGTCAAAGAAGTGACAATTTTTTCACTGTTTAAACAATTCACGTTCCGAAATGTGAGATCATTTTTCTGGGCATAGGACATGACAAAACAATAGTTTTCCCGCTTACAAATCGGTCAGTGCTCGTGGGATAGTACAGTACAGATAAATTTCCAAAGAATCCAACCAACAGATACTGCGGTTTATTAGTCCACTTCGTGTTCGGGAACATTTTAGACCTATCTATTTGCACTGTGTTCTCCAAACAGAACTTCGACTCAAAGAGAACCTTATCTATCAATCACTCTGCCTTTTAATCTGTTCTCAACAAAAGATAAATTGCTATTTTGACGGAAAAAGCTGGTTTGCCGAACCGACTTTTGGAAATCAAAATTCTGTTGGATGAACATGGGTCGATACGTTTCTCTTTTGGCGTTGCGCGATTCCACGCAGACCATTTGCCTGGCTCGATCCCTATTACTAGGAGTTCACCGACAATTTGCTCCAACTGTTTTAGGTCACGTTCAACAGCACATGGATCACCCGTAAAACCGCAAATAAATACGGCGTTCTCCCACCGATGCATCCACACTAATACACATGCACAAACACAAACTTTGGCTTGGTGAACAAAATTGTAATATTTCTCCATTCCTACGGCGCTGGGAGTTATTAAAATGGGAAACTAAATTGAGATGGACATACAATTTCACGATACAGTTTATTTCATTGGATGAAACATCGTGGAACAACAAACTGATTCTTCCATGGGAGCAAAAAGTACATGAATGACATTAATTAACTCGTAATCAAAGAAAAACGAAACGTTTTTGATGATTTTTGTTCCCAAGTTTCAGAACAACATCACCTCTATTTCGCATGTTCGCCGAGCTTGGCGATTTGTTTGCAAACGTTTCATCACCAGCCCAGGTGACATCATCAGTGCTTGTGAAGTGGCAGTCTTCTGCTTGTATCCGTTCGTTTATATACGAGCTCTTCTCGACCGACCATTTCTGTCCTTTTGCTGATTGTGTTCGACTCAGTTTGCCGTTAAACTGGTGCGTGGGGAGAGGTTGATAGGAGAGGTGATTGTTCCTCCGTCCTGATTGCGGTTTCGGGTCGTTCTCGGGTCACGGCATGACCTCTTTTGTTGCGTCATTATATCCACGAACAAATACAAGCAGAAGACTGCCACTTCACATGCACTCATGATGCCACCTCGGTTGTTGATGAAACGTTTGCAAACAAATTGACAAGCTCGGCGAACAGGCAGAATAGAATTCAGTTCACCCGAGCTACGAGAACCCGTTTCCAATACTTCGTCGATAAAATCACCCATTCACCTTGATTACCAGTTCTAAGTGCTGGTTGAATTCGTGTTTAGCAGTAGTCGTGGTACGAGATACGCATTGCGTTGATGTGCACACTTATTGCTGTGGATTGTAACAGAAGCTGAAATTCCGAAAAATCTCAACACATTTAGCTAGGGTCTCTATCAGTATGGTTCGATCGGGGCAAATGACCAGTTGGTGCTTCGCGGTAACGTGGAGCAGCTTAAAAGATAATGTGATTGATCTGTTGGAAAAGCGTTTTACCAGCCCCGGGGGCAATAAAAGAAATTGACATGGTTTTCCACTTAGTTTGTTCCTGAAAAACCCAAAAACTGAATTCCCCCTGTACCCAAAACCTTTTTTAGTTTCTAGAGGTAGAGAAATTGGATTTCAAACAAGAAAACCAACTCGCTATCAGACACAAATAGTCCTCGGATTACAAAGATAACCAGCCCGCTAAACAGACTCCCCTTCTGATAGAATGACCTTGAGCATCGCTCGTAAATGTCTACCTAAAGTGCACTCCAAGCGATCATGTGAAAAGTTCTGAGATGTTGTCTGAATTCAACACCAGTCTGGAATTTTTCAAAGCGTGCATATAATAATGAGAGTTTTAAGTAGCGCTTTGGTCGGGAAAAGTAAACGTATTCCTTTACAAATGTCGGCTAAGAAGCTTTTCTTGCCCGTTTCACGTCTGACGAATTTCCGGAAATGTTTGGACACTTGACGTGGTTCTACTTTTGCGGTTGCTTAGAGGCAACTCGTGGTATAAGACTGGTTCTTGAAAATCACTTCATTAAGGTCCCGATTTTTGAATGGGTTGATCTTCATGGAACTTACAAAACCAGACTGTTTTTTCATGGCACTCAAGAGTGTGTGGTAGGTAGAAGTAAATCGGTCTTCAGAAAACTGAATAATCCAAAAGTATGTGATACAAATCTACGGGAAATATCAACTAAAAAAGAAACCTGTCAATAGTTCAAAACCACTTTCATCTATTTTCCTAACACACAAATTTACATATATGACTACGGAATCGAGTGAACCATTATCCCAGACCAGGAAACTGTATGGTTTGAACGAATCATGTAGTCCGTTAAGGGTGACACCTGTGGACCCGTGGTTGAGAGTTTGACTCTTGAAGAAATCGATACACACGTTGGGGACTACTGATATCCAGTGCGACTGAAATGATAATTACCAGGTTCTTGATTCCCATTTCTATTGATTCTGGTGTAACGGAATCTTTCAGATGAAAAAATCAACAAGAAAATGAATTGAAGTAATCAAGGACAACACTCGCTTAATAAATCTAGTCCTCCCAGGGTGTCAATTGTTTTGCACAATGGTAACACTCAGTTCATTTCTGTGAGGCAACCAGAGTTCAGAAACCCGACTGGGAAATAAAAAAATAAATCCACGTCAATAAATTCACACTAACATAAGTTAGGAATCAAAAGCTAGAAATTGAAAATTTATTTTGAGTCAGTTGAACAAGGAAACAATTCAAACTGTTTCCTACACGTGATAATGTCATGGGTTTCAGTTTGGATTTAAACATCACGCAGCTTATACCGCGGTCAGTTGCCTCCCCGTCACTCACCCTCCCACCACACTGTATTATTCGGATTCATATAGTCCATGAATGTAGACAAAGTGATGGCTCAGTCTGAAAAATGCAACGGATTATCACCTAAAATGGTTTCGTCGCAAGCGCGATCGTGTACCACTAACTCGCTGTTGGTCCAAGAAGAATGGAGCAAACCAGTGGATCATGGTGACGCAGTGGATGCACTGTCCCAAAATATTTCTAAGGTCTTTTGNCTGTGATGGAATTCCGGAAATCGTTCAGGAGTGGGTAGAAGAACTTTCTTGACACTGTAACATGGCATTTAGGTCCTATCAATGTAGTCCAAGCGGTTCCCCGGGGTCCCGTACATTGCCATCAACTTTTACTACTTTCCTTAAACGATCTAACAGACGTCCGAAGGCCACAATCGTTATTGTTTGTGCGTGATATAAAAGAAAAGAAAACAGTGATAGAACATGAGGGATCATTGGCACTTGGGAGAAGGCTTAGTGCTGCTTATCAATGATCGATCGAAATTGATATCAAATTCAATTCAACCAAATATACGGTCATATCCCTTTGCCACGAAATTCGGTTTACGTACTTTCTGGGCCATAAACACGAGAGGTTCTATCTTTCTGGATAACCTAAGCCGTTCCATAAACTGCTTTAGGGCGTCATCCGTAGCTGTGAGACCTCATTCCACTCAAGCAGATCTTTGGAAAGTATGAGCACATGTTGTTTCCATGTTTGTTACCAGCCTACATTCAGCCGAACATAGTATACACCGCTCAAGCGTGGAAGTCATGGATACAAAACATTTAGAAACATTCACAGGGAACGGCCACCAAAATGGTCGAGGGCCTGCATTCCCAGAACCATGTGGAGTGATCACAATCATTAGGGTTTTACTTCACTCAGTAGGGTGGAATTCGAGGAGACTTCATTGCGGTGCATGGAATAATGCATAAACATTGGCCATCTATATCCTTCGCGTTCACCCCAGGGGCATTAATTTACGGCAGTGCTCCAAAACTGTCGACTAGTATACTGACGTCATTCCTTTGGCTTCGGAGCGTTTTATTGTATTCGGAAGTTCCTACCAAATTATGTTGTTCCGACATCCACAATTGATTCTTTCAAGCACCGACTGAATGAATCATTATTAGGTTTTGAAAACCATCACAGTACATAAACCCTTGACATATCTCTCGTTGAGAGAACAATAGACCCAGTTACACCGAAACACTAGGGGGCAGCTAAAAAAAACCACTTGTATCTGCCGAAAACTGAAAACTGACTGATATTTGACTATTGTCTACCACGAAAGGCCATCTCAATGACGTTTGAAAAGGATTTATCGGCTCGCTCACCTAGTTAGTGGTTAGGTCATTTAAAAGCCTACCACACCCGTCCAATTATCACCTCCGTACAAGCATGGAAGCAGCCTCTAACTGGTAAAACTGAATATGTTTTTACAAATAAATAGTTTTTGTACGTTCGTGAAATAAGTATTGTATCATCATATGCGAAGTACCTATAACAATTTCTCTTCTACATCCTTTTTTCCTAGTTTGTTCATTTTTATCTTTCACTGGATGGAATGTTGGATGTAATAATGATGATGATGTTGGTATTGATGATGATGAAGAGGAGGATAATTCCATTTTGATTCATAACCATACATTCTATGAAACATTCAATTGCGTCAACCACTTAAGTTCTAGCAAAAGTAATCATCATTGACCGATTCAGTTCAATTACACCCGTGGGTTTTCTTCTTTTTCTTTTCTATTGGTTGTTGATATCTTAATCACTTGTCTGTGTGTCAAGATGAAGCGTTCGGCGATCACAACGATTCGATAGTCTCGTATTGATCTTTTAAGGAATTGATTAATTCGTGTCCAAATAAATTCACCTTGTCTCTGCGATCATTTTTCTCTTGAACTAGTCCTAGGGGTTCTGAACTGTGGAAAGGAAAAACGTTGGTTAAATAAGTTAAACAAACATCCGTACATTATTGATTGTTAGTTTGTAGAAATCGATCAAAATGGGATCATGACGCCTTATATATATAAATATATATATATATATGGTTGTTTGTGTGTACATGCGTGTGTGCATGAATCCTAATAAATAAAGTATACGCTAATGAATATCACAGATGAATACGTAATCCACACTAAAACTGGTCCGTTCCCGTCCAGAATATGATTGTTGGTTTACATTTGCACATTTTAGACAGAATGTGGAAAGCACATTTTGTCTTCATTCGCCAGTCATATACCAAGCGTTCTGTTCAGTAGATGATAAAACCCTATTCACTATATGACTGTACTGAGGGGAACTGGCTATGTACTGCTACCTAGTAGCACTGACTCTGCATCCATTATACCATCCATTCCTGGATTGCATTGCATTAGATGATGAATTGAGTACCAATTGAAAATCGATTATTTATGCATATACAAATTTAGGAAGATGATAAGAACACTGTAAAAATAGTCTGGAAAAACCTAAAGCAATTTAAATATGATAAACAGCAAAGCATTGCAGCCTAGGTAGGTGGAAATGTAATTTAAAGAGTGAGTTAATCAACAATACCATCATAATACCCTCAATTTAAAGTGAAAACATCACAATTTGTCCATATAATGTTGGCCGTTATAACATTCAAATTAGAAATAAGTCACGCACCATAATGCCATTTGCATTATTCAGAAATGAAAAATGTTGCGTAATATCCAGTCGCTCTAGGCCACGGTAAGATAGATTTGGCTACCTGAAAAACACGGTTTCTGACGCCGTATTTGCATAGGCTGTCTACTAAGGATCTCTTTCTTATATTTGATTCAACATTACCACTATCAGCGGAAAAGATGGTTTCCATGCTCAACGTATCAATTCATGGGATTTCCCCTGTCTACCCCCCCCCACACACACTCACACATAATAGATTGTCTCATCAATATATGGCGGAATCGTGCACAGGTCACACCCAATGCAGTACGACCACGAGGGATAGGGATTAGGAGGAAGAATTTGAAGTAACTCTCTAACATGGAGGAAAGCTTGTCCCGTCCTAGGTAAAATTCTAGGTCCCATTCTAGATGAAATGTGAGACACTTTTCAGACTGAGTTTACAAAGGCTGCTAGGACGGAATGCAGTTTCAGGAGGACAAAGTGGAGGGGTGTGAGTTGAGGTAAACTCAAAAACACAAAACCGGCTGTGCCGAAGAAACTTATTATTAAACTTAGAAGGCGTTTAGAAGACGGTGTCATGCACTGAAATGAACGCTAGATACGATTTACCACCTGGTTTAGACAGTATTGAGTGACGATTTAGAAGCTGACGGTTCAATTGTAAAGTTTCGGGTCGGTAAAATTATTAAGCTTATCAAATCGTGACTTCCAAATGTTGAAAGTGAACTTCGCCCTGATTAAATATAAATCTTAATGATGCAAAATCTGCAGTGATTGAAAATAAGTCTTCGGCGAACTTTATCATTTTATTACTATACGTGGAAACTTATCGAAAAATGACAGCGTAAAGTGATCAGGAAATGACACACGAGTATGGAATGCACCGCGAGAATCCTGGAATCAACAAACGGCCTTGTGCATTTCTGTGTAAAACGTGTCCCTTAGCATGACTTGTCATCCAATCCGTTATCCCAGTTTTCATTTCAATCTTTGATATTTTCCCGTTAATATGGTTTTCGAGAAGTAAACAAGCCATTACCAAGCTCATTCAACCGTGATGCTTTAAAGTAAATTGAGGTGAGAAAAATAGTGGATTTAATTCATGAATATATAGATTGAACCCAAACTTCGCTTTAAAGTAATTGCAGACACTTTCCTTTAGATAGAAATTTCTAGCTGTTGTTATATATTAGATTTTTTGAAGCCTGCCCTGGTACAAGTGTTCATTTTGAATACATTCGAGATAACTATAGTCTATAATGAGTAGTACATGAATGACTGGACAAACTTTTTCAAACGCGCACGAACGGTTTCGCGGTCCTTGCCGCTCGTCAGATATGCGTATTCAGTAATCTTCTGCCTGGTCAGTCTTATACTTAAACTCCCGATGTGAACGATGCGATGCAAACCTCATTTGCAGTGAACTGGAGACGAACAAGTCCAATATACTAGTCATTTAAAAGTGCTGAAAATCGGCGCTGGCGTCCAGTTGGCTGAGATTAGGCGCATCTAACCAACCACACCGGATACAGAATCATCTCAATGATTCTTCGAGACTGGTTCACCTGAAATTCACTCCTTCATTTGCAAAGGAGGTTTCGTTGCACAATAATTACAGTATTTTAAAACCATCCAAAACTATCTATTAAACATTGACTAGTTGGACCCCATTTAATTACGCTTACTTCAATCCAGTGATTGTAATCTAAAAGAACAACCGATAAGGTATTCCGATATTCGACTTGATTCATTTTTTTCAATAGCTACCTAATATAAAACACTAATTTGTGCCAGTCTCCATCGAGCACCTGAATAGATAGCAAAATCAATGCATATCGAACTTATCAGCCAACTGACAGATTGGAAGAACGAAGTCGATTTTAAAAGAAATCAATTGCATATACAACCCAAGATAAATTTCCGGAATCTAATTGAGCTTGATAAACAGAAGGCAAAATTATTTTATTAAGGGCAATACACCTCAGAACAAAGACCGGCAAACACCAGGCAGCACACCAAATTACCGCCATCATCGGTTCAGACAATATATGATCACTAATTATCTTTTGAAAATCAATGTATTTCGTAGGCATGGTTCCTGTGGGCTTGGAGTTCTACCATACTATTTGAGTAAGATGTTGTTCATGAAAATCTGAAATTTAATCTAGAACGGGCGACCTTTTCGGTAAAGGACATTATCGAAAGGCAAACTTCTGCTCATTGATTAAGTTTATGGTGACTGAGAGTTTGAAGGAAAATACTTCTCTCTCTTTTCCCAAGTTCATACCTTCACACCGTACATCAAATTGGATTGGTTTCTCTCGAAAGTAGACGAGTCTGAGCAGCTCAAAGCTTAAACCTGTCCATCTATCCCAGTTCAGCTTCAAACAGGATGCTTTTCAAAAGCTTTTCAGTTTTTCTGATAGCAGCATTATCAACTTGAAGCGAGCACAGCACCAGGAAGAGTAGTATATACGAAGTCAGAGATGAATACACATTAAGAGTGTTGATCAATAATCTGGTAGACTCAAGGTCAAAAGACCTGCAAACTCTCCAAAATGCGGGAGGTGAAAAAGAATGTGGAAATTTATATTCTCCGTATCGTTTCGCGTAGGTTCTATCACAGTTGTCTGAAGGAAGTGCGTCATTCGCAAAGTTTTTGGTCACAAATAGACACCGTTATTGAAACGGAGGAGATAGAGATAGCACAATGATTTGTTGTTACGAAGGCAACAATACAATATGTACCGTTACCAGGAATCAAGTACAGCAAATGTCATTGTGGACAATCAAACAAAAAGAGCGAAAAGAGAACAACGCCCTATCCCAAACTACAACTATGGCGGAAGATGTAGTAAAGCTAAGTTACACTCATTGCAATAAGTCGTGCATTTATCCGACCACTCATCACTGAGGAACTGTTGACTATTACTGGCCAGGGAGTAGTTCAAACTTTGAACGGACATTGTACAGGATCACTCAGTTGGTCCTATTGCTGTTCTGTACCAGTGCCAGCAGTGGCACTTAAAGTATAGTTGCTGGTGTATGTCGTAGAAATTTTCATTCACCTGCATGATGTCATCCTCATATATCCGACTGGTTCCCATCGAAACCCAATATTGGTGAATTCGGAGAAGAGTACGATCAATAAAATCTCTGATGATTCCACAATTACTTTCCACTTGTAAGCTGAAATTCATTATTTTCCCCTGCCGCTTCCAAATTAGCATAATCTATTTCCTCCGTACAAACGCACTTCTTATATTGGGAAGTTTGTCAAACTTCTGTTTTTGTTGCAAATCCGGCTTGTGAAATGACCAGGCTTGGAATCGTTTTGGAGCAAGTTTACTGCAACTGAAATCAACGAATGAAAGTTACTCTGGTAGGGCTGGAGTTGATGAATAGAAGTGAAATTGGGTTTGATGTTGCTAAGATCGATATTTTGCTGGGACTTCATTATTTATCCTCCCCTTTACAGATTCCACTTTTATCAAAGCCAGTTGAATTAATGAGTTATGCGTTAATCATTATTATTATATCTACCAGTATATATTTCGATACATTCATCAATTTGATTCGATATAATCTCGGAGATCCGGCAGCTGTTGTAATTCACTTGTGCGTTTGTTCGGGAGGGGGGGGGGCACGTCAACTGTCATCATAGATTAATCTGCAATGCTCTTAGCCCACCCTGATCATCAAGTATACCGTATCACGGGATTGTTGTTTGTCGTGCGCGCTCTCCAATCGAACGCATTCAAGGAACACGGGTGCACTAACCAGGCGATTGATTTACCAGTTTGAAAAATACTGGTAGCAATTTTGTTGCTAAGAGTTCCGTTTGAATTGAATTAGCCCAGTTTATGCATACAAATTCATTTCATACTAATCTTGCTTGAAGCAAAAAAGGGACTACTTTCACTATTTTCAGTTTAATAGGTTTAATAGACATAAGGTCTTGTTGTTAGGTGTGTTTTGGGAGGTTTGACACGCTCAAATGAAATCGTTAATTGCTTGAACAGTCTATTTTTCCGTTTCACGAACTTGTTCAACGAAATAGAAATTTTCACTCCATTGATCCGATGTGACCAAGGAACTCAGAACTAAGTAGCAACGGTGGATGCGCAACAGAGATCCCGCAATAGTTTTGTCAATTTGCAAATTATTAACCAAGTCAACTCGATGCTAGTCTACGGAAACTAAATATCATGGAATTTGTAAGAACTTTTAGGTTTAAAAATCTTTTCGACCTTCATAGATAAGCATGTTACGTTCGCAATCTATTTCTGAATTTTAACTCAGAAACCGCTCAAATGTAAAAATGTTCCGGGGGTACAGGTTTTAGAAAAACACGAGTCATCCATTTTCGATCCATTTTTTATACTTACATATATTATATTCTATAATAAAACTGTTTTACTTAACTTTTGATCAAATTATCTCCCCGACTTTGCTATATGAATTTAAGTTATACGTTAACTCAATTTGAGTTAAAGAATCTCTGACTATGCAATTACGAGGCGAATGTCGATTGCATAACCATTTTCGACAATTGGCAATGCGCAGTTTGAGGTTTGGTTGTCGAAAGAGTTATTGCAATCTGAGAAAGATCATTGGTCTATTTGTGTCCCTGTCAGGATTCGAACAGCAAACATTCGGGTTGAGACTTCAAACCCTTAATTCTGAGCTACACGGTTGGTTATAACAAACATTTCCATCACATTTAAATGCCTGAAATCTTGGGGAATTAACAAACTCTCAAGAAGTGAAACCCACACCCAAGACCGGTGTCTCTTAACAATCGAATGGGCTAATCGAAGCTTGCTACTTCAAAAATCAGTGGTCTGTTTGATACTTCCGATTCGTATTTTGTGACAGTGACTCTCAGTTGAAGAGCTTGCTAATCCCTCCTCCCGGGTTTTATACAGATCACAAAGTATAGCGCGCACTGTAGATTACATTGACTCAATCAAAGCCTAATCAATAACAGTAATACTCGCAAGGTTGTGTGTGTACCAAAATCTGTGGCCCAAGTGTAAGCAATTCAGCATCCAAAAAGCAGCCTCATATTTCAAGTACCGTTGTAGGATCTGAAAGTACGCATAATCAGACAGTAACAGTAAAAAAGCATTCCATTTTCGAAGTAACGTCTGCGTTTCATTTTAAAATTTGATTGGCAAACTATAGATAGACATACAATTCTGAAACCATCCCTTCTTCAGGTAGGCAGCGAAGCAAACTGCTGCCCAACGGTGTGCTTTTACGGACAAGAGCGGCATAAGATGGATTAAATTTTGTATGCTAATTGAAAATGTCAAATTTTTACAACAGCATTCATCTTCATCTATAGTGGGATTAGCATTGTTGCATGGCCCCTTATTTTTCGTCAGGTCACACGTTACCTACACAATGTTTTCTACCAATATTGTTTTGTACTTTCTAGTTGATCAAATGAAGAAAACTGATTGGTTAAATGTTATTGATCCAAACAAACTGAAACAAAGTTCATTTACTCACCGTGTTTAAGTCATGCTTGTCTGTGAACACCGAATTTGTAAGGTGCATTTTCATCAGCTAAGCTTGATGCATCTCCTTTATTTTTCAAATTATCATCAACGGATTCTGTCTAGGTCACTAACAGGAGAACGACAACATAGGTTTTACCTTCTTGTATTTCACGGGGGTTTTAAGGAATTTCAAATTAATAGGATTAACGTGTGTTCATTTCTCCTTCTGCGCTCCCCTTTGTGACGAGGCATATGATATATTTTATTGCTGAGATATGTAATGGCGAACTGACGAAAGGACCGATAGAGTGGGAGTGGTTAGCAGCGAAGATATTTCCAACGAATACTGTTCTTGTTCTCATTGCTCCTACGGTTGGTTTTAGCGGTGATAGTGGTCGTTGTGATTGTAGTGTTAGCTATTTTAGTTGTGCAGGGAATGTTCATGCTGGTTGCGATAGTCATGCTCGTGGGGATAAGAGTATGATCAGAACAGTGACCTATCCATCTGACCAAGGAAATGTGGCGGTTTCCACTTTTCAGAGAACCTTCAAAGCAATGCAATTCCCAGTTAACCTTTTACATATGGCAAAACGTGGCAAAACGTTTCGAGCGCAGGATTCTTGAGTTGCTCACATGCAGTGAGGAAACCGCATACCGTTTATAATACATAAGTATTTATTTCAAAGCTAAGTTTGATGGTAATTACATCCTGATTCACAAAATCTGGTGTACTGTTTTTCCAAACAATGGATATATTATGAGATAAATCCGCAACTTTCAGTGGTTCAACATTTCTCACTTTTATTTGTGAAAGTTTCCAACCGAGTCTTAACCCCTGAGGTCATTGCTGAGATAAACGAGGCGTGATGCCCGCAACAGGCTCGCAATAATGGGTTGTACTGTATTGTGTTAATAGAAAATGAAAAAAGGGTCTGAGCAGCTGTCTGACGACCGTGTGGGTATCATACCTGTATAGGTATAGTATACCTGGTAGGTCCCGGCTTCGATCCCCATTTGGATCGATCAATTCGCACTGCTGATAAAATCCAACCAGGTTGAAACAGCTGTCCAGTGCTTCCTAGCTTTTCCGTTCGCGCTTTATTTACTCTATACACGATGAATTTCCTCTATGAAATTTATTGCTGTCTTGACATGTCATGGACAACTTAAAATCACTTCCATGCATAAAATCAATAAATAGCATCATCTTTATTTGGATACATAAACCCATACTCACACGTTAGTGACATTCGACCGTGCATCACAAGAATAAGAGTTTCGGCTGAAAGTACGGCTTGAATCTCAGCACAGGCACAGACACACAGCAGCTACTCCTGATTAGCTCCAACAAGAATGAAACGGGTGATCAATGATTTTCATCATTGCTCACGTATATGCATCATTCAGACGTAATATATATAAAAAACACTGTTTTTGATACTCTAATATTAGTGCCTAAAGTTCCTACGTTTGGCATGGTTTTATTGCATATGTATTTTTGATTAATGTTAATTTAGTTAGAAGGTTATATTGAGTTCCATGTGCCAGATTTAGTGATAACTCACTAGCAAATGGCTGCTTCTCATTTCTCTTTTTGTTGCGCATTCAAATTGTGAAACGAATCCCGACAAAATGACATTCACACGGACTACGACTGTATTAGGACATTAGTCCGCACATATTATATCCATCAATAGTATAGCTATTAGAATATTCTTATCGTTTTCTCGTTGATTAATTATATGACAATCTTGCCTTACGAATGCTTTGTTCTGAATTTGATTCACAGTCGGGGTGAGGCAATTCCTAGATTTTTACGTATCGGATTCGAAGCACAGCTGCCGGAATATGGAAACGATATGAAACCCCAAATATATGGCACACATTTTCGTTGTTTTTACGCGGAATACCGTAGGATTTTATTGATCGGTGGAACTATTTCCCAACTCGTATGCAAATATGCGGAACGGGAAAAGAATCGTGCTACCCGAGGTGAAGCATTAATTGTGTGCCACAGCATTAGGGGAGTGCAAATATTGACAATCACTTGTTAAGGAATTAATCTGATTTCATCTTTCACTATGACGACGAGAACGGCATAGGTATAATGTAATAACATGAGAAACCCAGACAATGACCTAAACTGCAGTAATTTCGGAAAAAGTGTTTACATTTATTTGCCATTTTCACCAACTTGTATGTTTTTAATCAATCAAAGTGAATGATATTAAAAATATAAAGAATTTGTTCAACTACATTTACGAATCAGTAAGTTTCAGATACCATCCATGTGGCACTATAGAACGCCACTATTGTGATGGTGACATTTTGGAATTGCTAACCAAACAGATTGTGTCCTACTCCCCACTCTCGAAACACCTACATGTGCATGCACGAGACTCTAAATTGGCACCTATAAAATAAGATGTATTTGTCGATTCCTCGTAGCCGGCACCAAATCAAAGCCATTACATGAAAAGAATCCGGTTGATATCTGGTTAGATATGATTAATTTGAGCGGCGTAGTCAGGGTAGTTTAGTGATAGCAGCTTCTTCGAAACCCTCTTATACAAGTCGTATACGGTTTCACTCTCTCCCTCCCTCGCTCTCCGTCTGTCTATCTTTGGCATCAGAGACATTCTTATTGATCCGATACAACATGGAGACCAAAGTAAGCAAAGAAAGATGAGCCGTATTAACACCTGAATCATACACCGGTCTGCATGAGTGTGTGTGTTTGTGCGTGCTTACGTGCGCACCGGCGACCTTTATTCATTTCGCTGTGGAGTTGTCAGTACTATCCGGGCCGCACACCCGTCCAGGTCGCCAACAGTGCTGTGCCCACCTTAGCTGCAATGGACGACCGACTAACTTTCAAACCGGTTCAATTTTTTTGCACCGGAACAGAGCGAAAGAAAATGTGTCTGCCGCACAAACCGGAGCCAATTAAGCAAACGTGTGCGCGCGTGTGTGTGCGTGCGCTGGTGTGCATCCACCGGCTAATGGACAGCTGTCAAAAAGGATAGTTCAACATCCGCAGTGTTTTGGATTTTCGCGCGTGGTAATACACAATTAGAAGGAACTGTGCACAAATTGTCCGGATTTCGTACAGAAAAGAAACTTGCAAGGCAGATATCCATCAATATCTGAACAAGCCCGAAGAGAGAGAGGGAGAGGGATTTCTCAGCCGCAAAATATCACAACTATAACCCACTTCTCTTTCACAGTTATTTGTTCACCCAGGAATCCATAGTCACAAAAGGCTGGATGATCGAAATACATTCTGTAACATAATACCCCAAATCGAAGAAGACTCTTAGTACGTAATCAGGAATTTCATCATTAATAACATGCAAGCCACCTGTTCAAACATGTGCGTAGTAAACCCGGAGGAGCAACTCAATGTGACCATAAGTGGAGTAGTAACATTGAACATACTATGGTGTTGCAATATACTACTCATATTTGTGAGTAGTATGCACATGAATGCTGTTGGCGGTTTTCAATTGGTCAAAACTGAACCAAGCCACTTAAAGCAAACCGCTATGCTCGAAATAATAACTACGGACCATTCCATCAATTATCCTCTGTACTGCGCAGAATTGTGATGGTATGTTCAAAATGAGATATGTGGTTATATGCACTCTAATTTATCGGTATCCTAACCGTGGTTTGCAGTAAACGACTACCCTCGACCAGGCACCGACATGCATAATTATAACATCTGTAACTTTTATGACAAACACTCCGGAGCGGTTCAAAATTTTACTGTTAGAAAGTCAGATTCTCATACCGAGCGAAGACACTTATGATCGTGCATTCAAATTCAGCTATCTCATTATCGGTATGTGTTCACATATCTGCAGCCCCGAGAAATTTCACTCTTAACAACTATTGAAATTTCGTTTCCCTTCCCGCCTCATAAGTGACTGTCTCTGTCCGAAAAATGCCACGAAATGAGTCACATTTATCCAAATAATGAGAACACAGATTGGCAAACAAGCGCGTTATCAGTGTGTATTATTCATGCCATCACGATACAATATAAATGATTGGTAACATATAAGGATTCACGATGGAAAAAGAAAAGTATTTTATTTATTTTTTTAAAAATGTTTTTTATATTTTCGACAGTTTGTGTCATAATTGGTCCCTAGTTCGAATAGGATTAGCTTAGATCTAATCTGATCGACGCTCGTTACCAATATTAGAGTGCCCAATCATCGATAAACGGATTCATGACGGAAGATCCAAAGAAACTAAGTGAATTACAAAGGAAGTTATCATAAGGAAACCATACAAGGGACCCGGTCAAACATATTAAAGCAGACTACGTAACGAGGATGACAATAGTTTTGATTGATGATTGGAGGCTAAAAGAAATACTCCACAGAAATGACAAGACAACTTTAAAATGAAGGTTCTTTCTACCACATTAAGAAACCTCAAAGAAAAGGGCTCTTTAAGCACCGCTACATTTGAACGGGTTCGTTCATCAGGGACTACAATTTCACGATTGTATGGATTGCCCTTAGTCCATAAGAATGGAGTTCCCGTTCTTTCGATGCGGACAAATATGCAATTGTCCTTAACCATGAGTTGGCTCATATTCTGGAACCGGTGAAAGTGGCGTTGACTCATTGACGCCTTAAGTGGCTCAAATATCAAAGATCACCAAACGTTTTCTCTAGATGTCACGTCGCTCTTCGTGAATGTTCCGATCGGTGAAACAGCTGATTATATGTGTACCTATGGTAAGAACAACTGGATTAACGTAGGCCCACCGGCGGATATCTTAATACAACTGTTATACCCCTGCCCTCACAACGTTCGATTCAAGTTTAACAATAAAATTTATCACCAGAAGGTCGATATAGCAAGGCGGTCCCCACTAGAGCCCTTGTTCACTGTTATTTTCGTGTCTAAGAAAGAAAGTGGTTCCTTTGAAACACATCCAAAATGTGTGCTGTACAACCGTAACGAAGACGATATTTTGTGTGTGGTCGAGTCCACAATGGACTGCAAACATCTACTAGATGCTGTGCATCGGAATTTAAAATTCACGATTGATAATGAAGCAAAGAAAACCACCAGCAAGTTAAGATGCTTGTTTGACTCGTCGTATTGACGGAGAAATCAGGTGGTACATTCATTTCCTCAGCTTTGCGCCACTCATTAAAAAGAAGAATCTCATAATCCGTTTGGCCAACAGAGTCAGAAAAACCTGCATGGAGGACACGCCGGATGCTAAACACCGAAATGTGCGAAATGGATACCCACAGCCTCTGAAAGCCTCATTACGGTTAGGAGTGGGTTTCTTGGTTGGGGCTGGTCCACCTTCCCTTGGACTTCACAAATTGCTCCCATACAACCGAGCACCTCAATCGCTTTGACTGAAGGCGCCTCACTCACTGCCTTCTCGTGGAGAAGGTGTTTCCCACCAAAGTGAGCGGGCGAAAATCCAATATCCGAAACTATAACCGGGTTGGTGAACCACTGGCAGTTCACCTGGGGGAGTTGGTTAAAAACCCCGATTTCAAACCGACCAATGGAGCCGTACGAACCACACCCACTGACAGCTTCCCGGTTGAGACTGGTGTCGCCGGCTCGATTTGGCATCGAGGTGTATTGGGTACCTTTGACGTTTGACCCCGATCGAAGGGTGTATGATGAAATGGACACCCTTAATGAATTACAGCTTTCTCACACCACCCCTCTGTCTCGCAGGTCACGCTTTGTCTAGTCAAATGCGCCGGTTGTGCATTTTCTAAGATAGTCTCTTTTGACCTGGGTGACCTGGCAGTATTACGCCCACAAGCAAATCATGGAATGCTATTCTTTGTATGAAGATGTTCGTACGTAATACATACATACATATATATATATATATATCACGAAACCGGTGCTCTTCAGTTATTCATATACTACTTATTGCAAAATATATATATATGGTGGAATCCGTGATGAAAAGACAGGAAGAGTTTCTCAATATGGTGATTGCTGAGAATAAATATGTGTAGGTTTATACCGTTTAAAGGCGATGCATTGTGCGTATAAAGCTATCAAAAGCCATCAAAATAAACGGTCTGCGAAAATAAGCTCCAGACGCGACTCAACTGTAGTCCGTTGGTGTATCTGCAGTTGAAGGATTGAACGCTTATTGTTTCTTTCTGTATTTACTCTTTCACTTGTTCCTAGGGAGCAAAATATGTTGACCGCACAGCCAGATGTCTGTTTGAACGCATCCATGGGCATCGCCCTGCGCAGTTGAGAAGTGGAGTAATTAGGTTATTCACAAGTGCGGTCTTGTAGCGCCTTGTCGACACCAATCATATCGCAAAAGTGACAGCAGCCTTCCAACCCTTGTATGGAGTTAAACGGGAGGTCCTAGATACCTGTGATGTTGTGGTCTAGCCACAGTGGAGGCAGTTAGTATTCATCTTCACAATCCCCGCCTCTACGTGCTCGAAAACCATTTGTATATGCACTCAAGCTGCCATGGCCGGGTTACCGACAAGTGATTCGACATGAACCATCGAAGGAAAAGATGATTGGGCACCAACTATGATACACACTATTGAATACCTTAATTACTTTCCCATTTCCCATATAATTCTCTTACTACATCTAGTCATTTATACTGCGGTGTACTGGAATCATTAGGACACTGAAAACGAACTTCTTTGTCAATTTGTGTTCTCATTCTATGTTTCGGGACTGTTCAAACCGTTATTCAGTTATCCTGATCCACATTAAGAATTGCTCCCCCATACCCCTGGCAGGGATAAACTGCTCGCACATAGACGCTTCACATTTGTCTAAACTTATTTGGACAGAACACTGGTGAATTCATTCGTGCCGGACCACGTTAAATACAAGTACTGAGGATGCATTGCCATGCGAGTGTCATTTTTGGGAACTATAAATGTTTTACTTTGTTCAGTAAACTACATCGACAGTTACTGTTGCATCGGAGACAGTCTCCAACCGCTACAATGAGCAAATGACTTATCTTGTCTGATGCAAGTTTGATTGGCATATCAGACTGAATCAGAGACCACGATGATCAATACTGGTCTACATTAGTTGGGAATCAGGCACTTTTTTCAAGCAACGTTCTTGATCGTCTTTGAACCAAACGCCATCAATATCGATCACGTTGCCTGATTTGACTCATGTTTCAAAAACAATAAAACCAAATTGCATTTTCTGGGCTTTCGATTGCTTTGGCGTCGTTATATGCGAATGTTCTCAATAGCTTAACAACTATAGTTTCGATTCACAATACCATGTCTCTCTCTCGTATAATCGATTTAAGCTCTTGGCTTCGATATTTGAGTCAGTGCAGTTCAGTTGACCGGAAAATGTCCGCGAATTCGGGCCACTTGAAAACCGGCCAATGAGGAGGACCGTGTACTCGGTTGTAGTTTCCATTGATTCGTTTACTGCGTTGCCAATGGAAACCAGTCAAACAGAGGAAATATGTCGGAATGCAGTGGTATAACTATGTACGTTTGTGTATTTCTGTCCGTATAGTTGAAGACAGTTCTGTTACTGCTTTATAAATCGATTCAATGATATTCGATAGTCCTGGTTGATAGATTTACTGCATAAAATACTAGGCTTATACAATCGTTCAATCAAAGCATGTTTATATACTCTTCTATCACAATTTGCATTAGTTAACTCAACAAACTGATGTCAAGATATGGCTTTATTTGGACGGTTATATCTCGATTCCGTTCCAAGCGTTGGTCAGGTCTACCGGATAGAATGAATCCGTGGTTTGTGCAATAACGTAATTATCTCCCTAATAGCTTCTGCCTAATGAATTACACGCGCTGTTTCTGGCTCAGTGATCCCGTTTCTACCGCAGAACGAATGTGTTTGTTGCCAATGCGGACACTTCCAACAATCTACTCCCTCCTATGTTATCACATCGCTCCACACTGTCGTATGACCTACCACTACTGCATGTCCGAAATTCAGTATCTATTGGCCACGGTCTGTGTGTTAGTGTTATGGCTTTCAATATCGACAGAATTTACTGCCACCCCCATCCTCGAATTCCATCTCTAATTGTCTGCTACTTATACGCGAGGCATGTATGGGATGTATCCCACCAAGGAAGTGTGCGCATGTGTGTGTGTGTGTGTGTGTGGTCCGCTAAGGCAAAGTACAAATACGAAAACAGAGTAATCAGCGCAGTTGAACGGGGAGGTGGGAAGCGGGTGAAGGCAGAAGGGAGCAGAGGAGAATCACTCACTTGTTTCTTTTTTGACACGCACGACAATTTCTGTCCCATGATTCGCTTTTATTCTGACGATCTGGGCGATAATAGGTGTGTGTGTGTGTGTGTGTGCAAGCACCCGTGTAAATAGATTTACGGTTCCAGTTCTGGGAATGTTTTTAACAATGTCCTCTCACACAAGAAATTCAACCAGGGTGTTATACTTGAAGACAAGCAGTCTATGGCACCTGCTTAAGGAGCACAAATTGAACGACACAATTCACTGCTCCGGATTTGTCTGTCTAGATCCACAGGGAGAGCAGGAAAATCAGACACAATTAATGAATGCTCAACACACGAGATCACTTCACGCAGGTGCTATTTGAAGCCGAGATTAGTCGATCACCGTGGGGTATTTCGTGCACGTGTACAGGTTTGGGGACTGTACCGGTTTCAGATGACTTGAAGATTACAGTTAGGTTTAAACGAGCCAATAAGACGTGCGTTACATCTNAGTGTGATTGGTTTCATGTAGACCAATCACCCGGACTGTCCTTCTCTCTAAGTTTTCTGTCTACTTGGTTGTGTGTGCGTGTGCCGATGCTCCGGTCTATGCGCTTATCTGTCTGCCTGTCTATTTGCCTGTCTATCTAACTAAATGTCTATTTGTGTTGATTTCGCGCGCAGCTGATGTGGGGCGTGTGCCGGTCTTTTTTTCATGACAAGCTAAACCATACACACAAACTCACACACGTGTCACGCGGATTTAATCATGTGTATGCGTGCCTTGTAAGCAGGCTTCGACTCCTTCCAGCACAGCAACGCCAATAGTCATGCTTCTTTCGCACTCGAGAAATCAATCGTTTCAGATGAGTGTAAACGCACACATACACACGCAGACAATGGCTTGAAGTTGGTGTGAACGACAGTTACACAAGATGAGGTCACCACAGTACCAATTCAATATCCAGCCGGGTAGCTCGGTCAAATTTTGCACCAGGGCGATCGGAATCCCTGAATGTGTGCGTGCCGATATGTATGCAAGTTTGCAACCCTGCCCGAGGTCACCGGGATGTCCAGGAATCATCGGGTTTCGGCTAGTGAACTCGATTGTCTTGGTCACGGTACCTGCATAGTCGAAATATCGGTTAGCCGTGAAGGAATCACGTGGTGCGACTTCAGTTTCAATATCCACAAACGTGAGATCGCTCTTAGAACAACAGGATCAGCATTGCTTGTCGTTCGTAATCTGTCTCGGTCATCCCATGTATTCAATAAAGACATGGGATCAAGATTGAGTTTTTTTCTGAATAATTTCCCACAAAGCTTTAAGTATAAACCGTTCTGTGCTATTCTATATTTGAGACTAGAAACTTTATGGATTAGACTATACCACTCTCCCGTGGTCCATAGATAAAAGCTGCCAAATTCTATGGAAGTGTTGCACATTAACATAGACTGCAGTATTTCACAACTGAATTGGTCGTTTTTCTCCAGAAGCGAAACTATACTACTATGTATATTTGGATGGTGTATGTTTGGATTAGCCCGTTTAGTTTTTCACAGGCATTAGGCACTGTTGATGATGTTTGGTGTGGGTTTCACTCCTTTGGAGATCATCAATTCCCCAATGTTTGTATGCAGTTAAATGCGATGGATGAAACCCACACCGAACATCATCAACGGTGCCTGATGCTTGTGAAAAACCGAATGGACTAATCCAAACGTTAACCGTCTGAATTGACTGAGCCATTCGCACAAGATGATAACCGTCAACCAAGTAGCTCAGGGGTAAGGGTTTGAAGTACCGACTCAAATGTTCGCCGTTCCAGTCCTAACAGCGACACCAAAAATGCGCACTGTTGACGATCCCCAAACAGAACAAAACATCTGTCCAGTGCTCTTCGTCGGTTATCACAAACATTTTCAGCGTATTTTAATACTACTCTTCAGTGCACATAAATATTAAATGAAAAAACAACAGATCAACGACTGTTCATCACCATCACCATCATCATCATCATCATCATTAGCAGCAGCAGCATTATCATCCTCGTCACCATCTTCACGAACAACATTTAATCGTCATCTTCTGAATCATCATCTTCTCCATCATAAGATTGTCGTGATCTGTCAATAAATGTCTACATTATGTGTTTTTGTTCTCAGTGATTGGGGCTATCGGTTGCATTTAGAATAACGTAGAACATTGAAGCTTATCACTAATAGTGATCTTTATTCAACAACCAAGAATAACTCCTCCTTGATTGCCGATACTTCGCAAAAAATTGCCGAACAACAGCCTGGATGCTTGTCGTAACATGTCGAGGCGTGTGACTGAGGACGGTAAATTTGGAAAAATGCAAAACAGATCAAACTGCATTGCTTTCAAGCGACCTGTGCACGGAGTCTAATTCTGTTCTTTTGCATATGGCGTTAATTCATGGATATATCATTTGTAGCGCGTGGTATATTTGTTTGGAACCAGATCGTGCAGTGAATTATTACCATGATTTGAAATTCGGCATGTCGGTTAGATACTACTTACCACAATGAACGTAACTTGAGCTTCTTTCTAGAATATTTTACGGTAAAAGTAGTAATAGTACGTGGATGACTGGATAGAGCAGGACTGGTTTCGCGGTTATCTCCGTTCGTTGGGCATATGGATTGTAAAATATGCTTCAAAGCCGCTGAGAATATGTTTTTGTGGTAAGTAGCATTTACCTCGTCTATAAAACATTGAATTATGTTATTGATTCACCAATGGACTGGTTCGGGAAGAGCCATCCAAACAAATTTACCCGTCGTTGTAAATGTGATATTTGTGTTGAAAATGAGTAAATGGATGAACTAATAAAAGATTACTGGATACGCATACCTGACTAGGGGCAAGAACCGGTAGTGTGCTTCCAGGGAAATTTTGTCCAGTCATTCACATACTACTTATTATCAAATATATATATATATAGTCTGCACAACGGGGCCAAATCATCTTCCAACTGTATAGTGTATGCAGTAACCCAAAAGTGTTTTCAGATTCCTTCCTGAACAAATGGCCTTCTCAGTTTTTACAACGAGTAGTATATAAATGACTGGTCAAATTTCCCAGAAGCACAGCACCTGATACAGAATCATTTCAATGATTAGTTGAGACTTGTTTGTCTCAAATTCACTCCATAAGCTGCTAATGAGGTTTGCATTAAATAAAATGGCATTCTTTGCCCAAAACCTTTTAATGTCCTTCTCCATGCTCCAGATAACGGTACCAGCAAATGTTTAGTGATAAACAGGAGAATGCTATTCAATTCAATGGTCTGGCAAATGAAACTGCATAATCGTACTTCACTCAAATACTGGAGAAGTAAATTCGCCAAACTGCGCATTCTTTTCAAGAATAGGTTGACTTCACCGATGGAGGTATAAGTGGACATTCAGACGATCTTAATAATAGCCAATAATTGTCTTCAGTCAACCAAAGGCTGCAAAAGGATCAATCTCGTCAACATGGAAGAAAACAAATAATATTCTTCTCCAATGTCCCTGTTAAGATGACAGTTGAAGTCTCCGACTCGCTGTATCTACTGTGAAGTTGAACCTAACAATATATTCTAAGAAGTCCCCATGCGATAAATGGTTACACTGGTAACCTAAGTTCATTTGGATTCACATCTTCTGCTCCCGCTTTATCACCAAATATGTGGAAGGAATAGCTGTGCAGGTTCCGAACATCAGATGCTATTCTCAACCGGGTGTCGTGTCGTATGATAAAATCTCGTTTGTTGCAAACCAATCATGAGAATAACCGTTCTCAAAAAACACCGATATTATCGAATGATGACATACACAGACATACAAGCAATTAGGTTATAACCAAACATTAAGTTTGCTTATAGAAAAAAATATGTTAAATGCTTGACAGTGGACGTTTTTGTAAGCAGTTAGCAGCAATAAGAAACGGTAGAAAAGGGGGGTGCGCAAACCCATTTGCGGGCAGTTTAGCTGCCCTAATCCAGTCCGTTCACCGCACACCCCGGACCCCGAGTAATCCGGACGTCCGGATGAATGAACAAACAACAATTAGCTGATCACTGTACATCTCACATCCGGTCTTAGGATGAAATGAATCACCAGTAATCAATCATGATGTGACTCTCCCTCGTCAAACTGACCTTCTCCTTAGTTAGTGATGCATTTGGTCATGTGAGGTATTGACATGAGTGAGATCCACTGAAAGTGAGTGAATCCGACACTCTGCACCCTGTTAACAATGCGTTCCGAGGGGATTTTCAAAACAAAGTTATAAGGTGAATTTAGTCAGGTGGTGATTAGAATAGATTGCAAACACTGTACAGCTAATTCGATCTCGTTGGGTCTCACAGAAGTGCAAATACGTTGACCCAATTGAGGACTGAACCAGGCAACTTGAGGGTTGAACATGATAGACACACCTAAGAACCGGGCAGCTGATTTAAAATAAAAACCGATCTAATCGGTGGTTTCGTCGCATTCCATCCCTAAGGTTCCGGGATGAAGCCGCAGTTCGGTCGATGGATTGGTGGTGCTGATGAGATCTAAGCAGGTCGAATAACTGTACAGTACTGTCGCGGTTTTCAGTTGCGGCTTCGTTTCCTACGTGCAGGAGGTTTATATCAAACTAATTTTCTCAGTTATTGTCAATGATATTAATATTAATAATATAATATAAACAATGCCAGTTGTTCCAGGAAGCCTTTTCTGTAGTTACAAGCAAAAGAAACTGCTCATGGGTAATTCCTTCTCATCCGAATACCACATTTGGATTCTTGAGAAAATCTGTGGGACAACCTGACACCTCTCAGTCACTGTACCTGAGGCAGCCTGCCTTAAGTAGTGTGTACGCGTTCGTGCCTCTCTGATTCACGTTACCGCCCTATCAAACGGCTGCCTCGAGAACACGCACACCATTTCATGCAGCACTCTCCACATACTGCGTTCTGAATCGAAACACTAAATCAAATCTCTATGCGCATAGTGCAGTTTGACTGGAGTAGAGTGAGCGGGTGCACGAGAACACGGGCGGCGTTGCAACAGTGCATTCGGAGATCATGTTACACAAGTCTATATGCGTGGGTAAACAAAACAAAATTTAACACTGTGACGCACGTTTGAACTTGTGTGGTACTTGCTGGTACTGGGAAGCCAGAACCCCTGTTATCTACTTACACGTTGTTGATAGTATTTAGCAATGAAACCACCGCTGGTTCTTGCGTTTTATCGATCAACTAATGGAATTGCCGGCACCAGTACTATACGTAGAAATTGAATTAAATTATACAAACGAATTTATTTCAATTTGCTTTAAGTATGAAGCGCAATATTTAACTTTTTCAGAAAAAGTCGAGAAAAAGCATGCAATCATATCAATCTCCGTGGTTACTGTTTTTATTTGGACATGACGAAAAAATTCTTAGTGAACGGATGTTTTTGTAAATGAGCAACTCGTGATATTTTGTTAAAAACGTCAATACTAGATCAACATCATTGCCTGCATAAAAAGGTGTAACTGTGTTCAATTTTCTACAAGTATTGAAAGATTTTTATAAAATGACGCATTGTCGTTTGATCCGATCCGAAGTTCAATACATATCTGAATGTGAAAGTCTTATCATCAACACATGACGACACGTATCAGCCTAAATGATATCAACCGTCTATATTTTGCGTGCTCTCATTCATCTGTAGGCGCACGCGTTCATGTCAAAAGAAGAAACATCGAAGTTGGAATGGATTATTCGAATAAGATGGTGGACAATTTCGCTGCGTGATTTAGAGTTTAGTTTGTGGTTTAGGTCAAGTAAAATGACCAAATTTGATATGAAGGTAAAATTGTCCAAGCAATGTGGACAATGTGAGGGAGGGGAAAGATCACGTCACACACCATGGTAGGTGACATCGCCGCCACCACGATAACAACAGTTGTTTATGAACAGATAATTACGGTTTCAAACGATGAATAAACACGGCTTTCGAAAATCGTCAGGTGCATGCATTTCGAGGTCTCGTAATGACTCGAAACGCTTTGGGTAGGTCTGCGTGATGGTGACCGGAGTACGACAAATGCCGGGCAATCGCACTAGATGGTATTATTCCTCCGTAAAGAACAAGGTAATTTGGAACATGTTCAGACATTCTGGTTGATAAACCACGTTCTGTCCTTTCGATGTACCACTGACCAAATAGCTACAGTAGGTGGTAACACTGATACGTACGGTTATTTTACTCTGAGAGATGAAAATAAAACCATATATTATTCACGTAAGCAAGACTGCTCAAGACTGAGTCGCAAATAGCGTACAAATGGCTTACTGGGCTCTCAAAATCTCTCCACCATTTGATGAATTTTAGCGGTCATTTATTTTTCGGTAATCTCTTAACAAATAAGCCCTCTTTTAAGTGTTACTTAAGAAATAATAGAGTAGTAGTGGGAAATTTACCTTACTTTTGTTTAAACGACCTCGCCAACTTTAAAATTGATCCATCGCCTTTTCAGAAGATTGTTTGATGTTGGCGGGTCTGAACGAGGGTGGTGTATCTTTTTCATAGTTTATCCTCAAAATGCTACATACTGAATAAGAACAATTGTTACATGCAAAACATTTGTGCGAATCCAAATGACCTTATTCTATAACAGGGAATTTGTTACGTGATATTTATATGGTGTTGCAAACGGACGTAAGTCTTTCACGATTCTGAAGTAAGTTGACTGAAGAACCAGGACCACATTGGTGTTCATTGTTTTACGTATTCTATCGACAAAACTGTGGTTCGCCAGTAGGATAAATTAACCGCTTTTTGCCAATACCTTGTTTATTTTAAGCTTTTCGTACATCGTTCCGCTCAACCGGACCAGCAGGGCGAAGGAAACGAAAGACCTAATTGCAGAGCGGACTTGATTGTTCACCATCAATTATCTCCACCCTCTCACTCAAACGTTTGGGCTCAGTTGTGAGAGTCTAGCCAACAGACAAATAACAAAAGCAGTAGCGGTGGCAGGGAGATGCTAGCCGTCGAGCCAGACCTTGGGGAACTGGGAAGCTGGGTGCTCGGTCGGAGTATCAGGAAGGGAGAGCGTAAACCACAAGGGACGAAATTAAACAACAACCAGGAATTTCGTCACAGTATTGTAGAAAAGGGACAAC
>UZAN01039562.1:132631-144512 GCA_900618425.1 Echinostoma caproni
ACCAAACAAACAAACAAACAAACAAACAAACAAACAAACAAATAAACAAACAAGCGTGCGCGCATATGCATGTGAGCACGAAAACGCGTACAGATGGTTTAACACGCGCAAACTGTTTACTCGAATCCCACATGCTCGTCTCCGTGTGAATACATCTATGTAGATAAGAGAAAACGAGAGCGGGAGGGAGGGGGGATGAATCACAAACAACGTATTGGTTGAACTATACACGCGGACTGGACTTGTTTGTTTTATTCTTCTTTTTGGTCTCCCGGTGGATCATTATACTTTCATTGTTCCAGTTAGTCCGGATTAGTCAATCGTTCTCGATTACAGTCCGTTGAATGCACATATTGCTATTTTCCCTTATCTAATACTTTGGTGAATAAATGAACGAGAGAAAAGAAAAAGGCATATATGTGGTCCAATATATACATGTTCTGCTATATTCACTCTATTCGTGCTTATAGGCAAGAGGGAACTAGCGAAACCAAGTGACAAGTCACGAGAAAACACGCACGGGGTTTTCCACTTTCTAGACTATTCTCTACCATCCGCAAGACCAACTTGCTCTCGTCTTCCAACCGACCGACCGACCGACACCCCGCCCCCTCTCGCTTCCAAATGAACCGATCATTGCTGATGGCTTATCTGGCACGAATCTGATCACCAACATGCACGAAACAAAGATCCACACACACACACACACAAACACACACCGACGGAATGTTAGTTTATGTGCGTCCCAGTTTTCATCCAATCCCACTCCTATCCTTATCGAATGGATCTATTTTTCACAGAAATGATTAATCAACGGTTTGATTGACCTATATTCGGATTTGAACACTCAAGTGATGATGATTAGCATATAACCATTGGATTGACAGTGAAAACTCTATCCCCGCTGATCGTACAGATGCCAATTTGGAGGGCATCATAGGACGAACATAGGACACATGTTCTACAGTCACTCGAACATTTCAAACACGCCTACTTGCCCATGGTGAGTGGTGACACCTGGCTTATGTCTAAGGCGTGTACATTTCACGATACACGCCTGATTGTTCAGTGTTGGCACACGGCCCATGCATATACATACTCCTGTTCGCATGCAACTTAGTAAACTGGTGATTTAGTCAAACAAAACAATTGTCCTCAATCTAGTGTGCAGTTATATAAGTTTGTCATCGACTACATTTCAATTGTGTTCTTTTTTTATTGTCCCGGTATCACTGAAACTAATATGCCCGGTTATGACGTAAAAGACATTTTGCGTAGGATAGTGACAAATTGTCAAAGATAGGAGACTATCACATTCACGAAATATAATGATCAAAATTCTGTGACGTCATGCTCTCTTTCAAATGAGCAACGAATGGACCTACATATGAGTGCGCCTCACACGAAGGATTTGTTGAAGAATGTCCTACGTTGTTTGGTGATGAATGGCACAACCGTCACTTGGATGGGCCTTTTGTTTTAAACACCCGTCTTTATACCACCTAAAGAGTCGTCTGTGAATATTGTACGTAATAAATGAATACGGAGATATCCTAAAATAGTATCAGAACATCTGGTGGTGGTGGCTCAGTGATCAAGTCGCTGACACCGGTGTTCTTTAGATCATGTGACCCTAGGTTCGAACCCCATCAACGTCACCCAACCTCAGTGGTGGACAGCTTTCCTGTAGTCTGGTTTAGTGCCACGTCTAAACTTGCGGGGAATTCCGTCGTTCGTCACTCCAAGTACCTATGCTTAAGATTCTGGTTTCCGTCACTGAAAAGTAGGTCTTCTTGACTATGTGTTCCACTCCTTCTGCTGTCACACGAATCTGTGTTCTAAAATAATTGGTAGATAATGCATACTGAAGGGAAAAAATGCGCTGCCATGAAAGCATCAATGAATCGTTTTATGCAGCTTATACTTGTGTGCGTGTTCGTTTGAGACGGAGCAGAGCTGAGTTCTAATGGAACAGAATTCTGCACAATTATGCTTTTTCTTTTCTTGTCAGTAGGTTAGTAGTACGATGATATGGTGGCGTAAAGCTAACCGATCCCATACTGGAATTAATTATGATTTACGCCCCAAGTAAACTATATTATCTGTTCAAATTATTGTTTGGCAGATTTGAAATTTATATGGCGATTTTGAAATGGTCACTAGCATTGGTGGGATTCAAACCCGCGCATGGTTGCCGCTTATGCTTTGTACGCGCACGCTCTACCAGCTGAGCTACGAGGCTACACCAATAGCATTATCCTTTTACATTCAAATTTACCCATCCACCTTAAGAGGCATATGACATCCACCAGTTAGCATGTCAGCTGACTGCTCCGACAGGTTTTCCTCAGAGTTCACCGGAGTCCACCGAAAGAGCTTCTAAGGCAAGGTTAATTGTTCTCACTATTGTTTGACAGGTCTGAAGTTTGCATGGAGGTTGTAAAAAGTTCAGTAGCCTCGGTGGGATTCGGACCTACGCATGCTACTTGTATTGAATCTGTGCGTGTTATCCAAATACGACCCATTGGGATTCGTTTTCACTTTGAGCTCCATGGGGTTGTTAACCGAAAAAGCAATTAACTAAGCTCCGGTATTGCATGTGTTCACTGGTTATTTGGTTAGTCAGCGAGGGTAAACAAACAAATAAACTCCTTGTTCCAAACCGAGTGCTTTGCATGTTGTTGAGCAAATGATGCAGGCGAATGAAGCGGTATAAGTGACGGGGAAACTGCAAGCAATTTGTTCGAAATAACAGGATAGGAGTGAGTGAACCGGAGATTCAACTGATTAAATGTCCAATCCAAGGGCAACTGGTGCTATTTTTCCGAGGAGTTTCCCAGTATTCAAAGTATTTGTTCTCTAAATGCTTTATTGCTATCATCGCTTGATGAAAGCATGTATACGAACCGCTTTGAATGGGCCAACTCACATGCCTAGCCATGTTTTGAATCCTTTGTGGACGAGGTTTTAATGAATCACCATTTTATGATCACTGAGTCATCTGCCGATAATGACTGAGGATCGATCGAATACGAAGCATAGAGCTTGTTTGAGCACGTATATGGTACAGGTGTGTACCAGATACTTTCAGTCGATACCACATCAACGTCTGGAATATTTGCTGGAACTCTCCAGAGCTGTTCGTGTTGTTATGTCATCGGTACGAGGCATCTTTTAAACCGTTCACATTCATTTCGGGGAAAACCTGCATCAGTATTTGACCAGTGTTTTTCCCGATTGCACGGTAAAACTTGCATCGTTTAGTTGTGGAATGCAAAGTAACTCATAATTCCTGATTCTAAAGAATATGTAAATTTGTTACATAATTTTTTCCAACGAAGTAAAAGAATATTTGTTGATTGACGAAAAGAATTTGCATTAAACTAATCAGGGGATGCCTTCATAAAAAAAATAACTGTCGAGATATGTGCTTAACACTTCTCACCCGTTTTTAACCGGATCACACAGTTATGCTTCACTAATAAACTAACCGCGAGGGAATTTTTGTGTGACGGTCGACAAAGATCACTGAGTGCCTGCTTCGTCCTTTACGGAAATAATCACCAGTACGTACGTTTATCTCTCAGTCGGGATTCGACCAGCGAACTATCAAATTGTTGCACCAAAAATAAACGCATTGCTGACGACTTCCAACCAACAAAAAATAGGTTTGCAGTGCCCTTAGTTGACTGGTACACACGGATTCCATTGCAGTCAAATGCAATGGTAATGATCACCAAGTTATTACGACGTAGGACGTGGGTTCGAATCCCAGTACCACCACCACCACCACATGACTCTACCTCGTTCTGTGTCTGTGGTATGACGGCCGTCCAACTAGCCCTCCCAGAGGGTAAAATATTAGAACCATACACTGTTTCTGGCACTTTTGAAAACAAAGACTGGATTATTCAAATTTCACATTTAAAATATGAAAACCAGTGTTTATAATTCCTATTCCCGAAGAAATTCTTATTTTTTATCCCTAAAAGAAAGAAATCAAGATGAATTAAGTTAAAATGAAAATAGTGAACGCAAATGCCAATTTGTTAATAATGCAGTACCCGATCTAAAGCGGAAATTGTCAAATGTTTCAATGAACCATTTCAGCAAATGATTATCATCGAAAGAGCCTCAAATACGCTTTTCTGAATGGCAAATTATAGAAGGTGGTACTCAAAAAACTTGTTCCTAGTAATTATCAGTCAAGTTCACTTACCCCTGAATAGCTAGCTAGTGGTGCAGTTACTAAGATACTCGAATTCCTAATAATTTGTTGTGTGTTGTGCTCATCTACATTTGTATGTGTTGGTCTTATCATCCGCCACTTAATAATTGCAAACCACTTAAGGATAAACGGGAACGGTTTCTTTCGGATTATTTTTTTTTGTCCAACTGCCCGTCCCTCGCCTCCNCCCCCCCCCCCCCCAGTTGAACTAAATGACCAAAATACTACTTGATTGGATGTGGTGAATTTACTGTAAGTAAAAAAATTTGACCGAAAACGAGTTAATCTGATAAGTTAAATAACAATAGATTATTCATATTTTAATGCAAGTATTGGTGAATGATGTCATAGTATTTTTATCACAACCACAGTAACGGAATAAGATTTATCCCATAATAGAATCCTGCCATATGATCTCCTGGAAAAGCACCATACATCTATTTCATTCTCATAAAGAATCGTCAGCACTACTTAACTTCACCCCGACTTCTTTTGTTAGAGATCCATTTAGTTTCATGCATAATAACCGTATATGTATATCAACTGGAATTAGGGTTTAAAGTATCGTTACCAGTACCACTCGATCGCCCAGTCCTGTGTAAAAAGTAACCGAAAAGTATTTTATCCATACCGTCCACTTCCTCCATCTAAGTGAAGCTGAACTTTTCCATCTATTCACAGTCAGCCGCTATACGGGCGTTGAAACCGAATGAGGCTAGGGTTGTTTGTTAGCATTAATAATGGTCCCTATTCCCCTTTCCTTTTCTTGGCATCGGTTGAGTGATTCAGAGGAGGAGCAAAGCAGAGAGTCCGAGGGGACAGAAACCTTCATTCCTCTTCCCTTAAAATGTCTTTTTCCTTAATATTACTATATATATATCAGTTGCTGTAATAACTGCTCGTGTGCAGTAACCGTGAGAAATGACTAGCGGTGTAGTCAAGTGCCAGTGATAAACGAACGTTCTTTAATGTCATCTCAGAGTGAACTGTCGCGCATCCCTATGCATGCCACCTGATTTCTAGCCCCACGTCACGTCACCTGCTAGATAAGAAATCTTCACTTCGCTACCTGAGAACAGTCAAATTTTGTCATTGGTCATTGTCACATGACAGCATTGTATGCTTCTAACAGTTGGCACAGACTATGTACCTGTATAGGTGTATATTTAAATATTTTCAAGAGCCTCAATCCAGGTTTTGTGCCAAGCAAATCACGGTACAGTAATTTTTATGAAAAAGAAAATCTCCCACTATTTGCTCATGGGCAAAATACTGCCTCGTTGCCCAAACTGAAGCAGATGCACTTTATTTTGGGGGAATTACAACCGGAGCCTCCAACTGGCCAAAGCCTAACCAGCAACGCAACGAGGAAGTTTGTGAAAGCCGTAATCCATTTTAGGCCGGTTTATCAACCCATCGGATCATATACCCTTTAGACGGTATCAGACGTCCAAGATGCCCAATGCACCTTGATTCCCAATCGAGCCGGTGACAATTGCCATAATCGGGAAGATGTGCGTGTGTGGTTCGTACGCCTGTTCGTGGTTGGTTTGGAATCAGGGTTTTTTATCCAACTCCCCTAGGTGAATTTACCGGAGTGCACCATTCCGGCTAGAGCCCAAATGTTGGTATTTTGTCCTCTCATTTTGGTGGAAAAACAGCTACACCACGCGAAGGCAGTGAGTAAGGCTTCCTCAGTATAGGCTATTTGAGACGCTTGGTCGTTTAGGTGCATTCTGTGAGTTGAACGGGAAGGATGACCATCCACTGCCACCACACATCCCTCAACCATACTCGGAGCAGCTGACTACCGTCAGTTGTACATTGTTCGGTTCCATTGTGTCCGTCTTCCCAGCAATAACCTAACGGGTTGAAGTAAAATGTTTTATCCCTTTCAACGGTTCACCAATGTAGAATCACTCAATCATTTACTAGTCATTTGTATCTCGGACTATGATGCTCTTGAGGGCCGTACTCACACGGGACAGTGGTGAAAGCAGTATAAAACTTAGAAGTTCTATTAGTGAAGTACATAATTTCCAAACTGAACACGTGCTTTATGAGCAGGACGGCAGTGCAGTCACCTATCAGGAAAAGACGTACACACATGTCGCCTAAACTACCAAATCATCGGGCTTGATCTTGTACATAGGTTTGGGAGTAATTTTGCTTATTTGGGAGAACGTTAAAAACATGAAACTGAAAATGTTGCAACAAAATAATTGTCTATACATTAACGGAAAGAGGCTGAAAGCTAAAGACTGACAGAATTGGTTTGGAAGTTTTATTCCGAGTGTTTTTTTCTACTGGGCTATTTATTACTCGCTCTTCATATCTAAGCGGTGTGGTAAAGCACATCCTTTGCACTATACTACAGGTAAACACTCTCCTCTTCAGTTTCCATAACTGGTTATGGATACACTAGGTTTATTACGCTAAAAAAGCTCTTAACAGCTTCTGTTAATTTGATTTGATAGTTGCCTATCTATTGCATGATTATAGAACTTTTGTTTGGATTGTAAAATGTTCATCAACTTCACCGGAATTCGAACCCCCTCGTAGTTACTTGCTACCTGGTGATGGTAGTGGTTCCAAAAACACATTTTAATCATCTAATTAAAGACTCTCACAGCCATTAAAAAGCCATTCGTTCATTTTTTTCAATTGCAAAGTGTGTTTCCTCATAATTGTATCAATAAAACTCGTGTTGGCAACCATACACTCGGATTCATTTGATTGATGAACAAGCTGGACCAGTCTGCTCTGAGAACACGGCCGCATCTAGCGCTTGTGACCACAAGAGTTCACATTATTTTATTATCAGGGTCACAGCTGATTTGTTTGTTTGTCTGAATCGTATTTGGGTACACGTTTAAAGTGAAACACTTGTTTTTTATTGAACCGAGGGGAAACCTTGCAGCTGTTTTCTGCAGGTTGCACCAAATGGAAATCTTGCAGATAAAGATGAATAACGAGTACAGATTTGCTTTTTGAGATTCCATCTCTTCAAATATCATTGATCATACAATTTCTATCAGCAGATTGATCCGGGGACAGGGAGTGATCTAAAATCCCTACCAGTCACTGACGACGGTCAATTTGCAGTTGTGTTAACACGTCGTTTGATAGAACGAACCGATTCCTCGCAAAACGGATGTCCGCACACATTTCCAGTTAAACAACACCACACCAAAGTCCAATATAGTAGAAAATCAATTACCAGGTATTTCGAGACAGTGGGCCCCACTGCTAGCTCAGTCTGGTCAATCATGCCGTTAATAAGCAACCGGAATCTTAAATCTCTATCATGCAGTCAAGGGAAAGCTAATCAGGTCCCATCCTCTCCTTTTATGTGTACAAATGCGCGTGATTCAATCAGTTAATTTACCGTGCAATTCATTGGGGATAAGAACTTCTTTCAAGACCGTGCCCATTCATCGGCGCATTAGTTGTTTTCTTTTCTAGACTAGTGAGGATAGAATACTCAGATCGTTTATTGTTCCAACGATCGATAATATTAAGTACACTGATAACATCTTACAATATTCTTCTTTATCTTCTGTAAACAGAAATGTAAAATGAGCTGAACGATTAAATTTTTAAACTATTATAGTTATCCGTATGTATCCGTATGTATACGCGATATTGAGTCCAAATGGTAGGCAGGTTGATCCAAATAAGAAACATAACGCTGCTGCGCTGCTATATCAGTGTTGATTACGTTTTATTTTAGATTTGGTCGTTTCGAAAAACACATCCGTTACTATTCTGCCATTTACTGTCAAGTTTGGAGAATGGTCAGATTACTAATTTGAAAGATGTTATCTGATTGGGTTTGGCTCTCTAGTTGCGTGACGATGGGCTGGATTATGAAAATCACGGTAGTGGTGATGATGATAATTGGTACAGGCGGTCAATTTGATCTTGAGGTGCAATATTTCTATTCGACAATGATTTCGTTTCTATCCTTGATAGACTTCCATATCCTATTCAAGTTTTCTCACAGTTGTTAATGTCATTAATAAAAATGATTTTAATATTTTTTAATATTTGACCCCATTAGCTTTAAGTTTCTTCCTTTTGCGTGAAACACAACAAACAAGGGTAATTCACGAGCGTAGCTCATCCCCGAAGCGTGTAGACTGGATTTTTATTTCCGTTTTTCAGGATTTGCTTTATTTTATATTGAAGCAAAAGTCTTTGTCATTAACTGAATTGATTTCGCCGTAAAGATTGCTGTGAAATCGAGATTAGTAAACTTCGAAAGCCCTGTATGAAAACCGTAGTGTATGATAATTAAGTCACGTGAATTGAACATAACAGCTTTTATCGCAGTTGAAATCATTTTAGATATTGCATGTAGTGAAAACCGGTGAGTTCGTCAGTTGAGTCGTTACTGTCTCATCCGTTGACAAGTGGAAGGGCGACTCGAACGTTGGTAGAATCGTAGATGCATTTGATAAATTATTTGTGGTTGCCTGAGTTAGGTTGGTGAATTGTTCTTTTAATCGATTACGCAAAATGGCATTTATCTCCCCCAGCTATATGTAGTCCGAAATTTTCTATCTTTGAAATCGGTTATCATCTGGATCAAGCTGTAGACATGAACACTTTCGGGAAAACCGTACCAAACAGACAAGTGCGTTTCCATAGCTATTTAGCTTTGTTAAGCCAAGCATGCAATGGCCGGAAATCAGTTTTTTCTCATATTATCTGTGATTTAAAATGGTTACTGATTATACTGTGTTTCAATGAAGATGCGCGCGAACAAGAAAAATTAAGTTAACTCATTTGTTCCCAAGGACATAAAAATCATTCTGTTCCAGATATAAAACAGGTTCTCCGACAATCAAATTCTACCGATAAAAACGGGACCATGCGACTTTCATGATAACCTCAATTAAAATTTATTCTCATTAGACCACCGGTTTACGCTTCCCGTTCTATGAGCAACTTCGTGAGACAATCGGCCCAACATCCCGCCCACTTTTTTTGTTCTCTTGACAGAGTATTGAAAATCGGTTCTTGTAGCTCAGATGAACTGAATTCCATTTCGCCCGTTCGTTGAGCTTGAGAATTTGTTCGCAAACATGCAATTTATTGGGGTATGAATCTCCTCGGCTGGTGATGGAACGTCTGCAAACAAATTGCCAAGCTCAGGGAACAGGCAAAACGGAATGTTATTTTTCTATCACACGCTGTCCCCTGACCGTTTACATCCAATCCCAATCTTAAACTCTAAATTAAAGAGGTTTCCATTTCCACTGGCGATCTTTCAGATTTGATTTCCACACAAATAAGATCCCCAGTTCGTTCAGTCCACCACACACCTGGCGGTTGGTTTGGAAGCAAGACCAGTGTGAACATGCACTAGTCAAACATTAGTTTTCCGAACATAAATATTTCACCACACAACTATTTTACGCCTCATCATGGGTTATAGTGTGATGATATCATACGGATCCGTTACTCTAGTCGTTCTTTTCAGCCGCATTATCACAGTGAATTGATTTCACTGAATGCCACCAAAACCCTTTCAGGAGAAAAATCTTTTGTCGTTTAATAAGAACCAGTCAGTTTTAGATTCTCGATGTTACTACAGCTACCACGATAACTACTGCCTTTTCGGAACATTCACGGGAATAAATATTTAGTCTTTTGGATCTCGAACCGACACAATTGAGACTGAGCGGGTTCCTGGTATCCAGTATCGCTTTCTGTGTGCTTGGTGGTAAGCGCTGAATGATGCTGCCCAAAAATTCCCTGTTACCTGAGTTGATTTTCTCTAGTCAAACGGCACTGGCATTGAATAACCACTGATACACAGGTGAAAAAAAAATGCCAAAGAAAAATTAGATGCTGACTGACATGGACAGTTTGTTTGTGTGAATGCGTGGTTCCTGTGTTGGTCGCGGACACATGCACAAGGATGTATGGATGTGTGCAAAAAACAATAACCAAACCATTTCGATCAGGTTAATGTGCGTGGGTGGAAGGGTGGGTGCGTGTGCGAACCGACAGAGATAAATTGTATGTGTGTGCGTCGACCGGGACGGTGTTTTCACTGTGCCGGTGATCTCTGTCTCTCTCGCACGGACTCTATCTCAAATTTCATTTATCGATCGGGAATGGTGACCGAAAACAAATACATCAAATTTCATTTCCTCCAACCCCACCCCACCCCCCGCTTATGGGTGTTAATCAATTATTCATGCACATATGTATTTCAATGTGTTCCATTTTTTTATCATATCGCGCAAATAATCTCGAACCGAATAGCTTCTGTGTAGATTAATGATTATTGGTTCACAAAGGTGCATTTACACATACTATTCACCTCCATAGCTTAAGCCCACATTCGGCTGTTTAATTAGTATGAGCTCATGATTTATGGATCAATAATCATTAACACGGTTTCACATCCCAAGTTGGATGGATGTCTTTGAAGAAATTGTGCGTCGTGCTCATAGTATTAGATCCGTATAGGAAAGTTGTGATTAGCCATAACGAGCGAAAACCAAAAAAAACAATTTTCGGCTGATGACGTTTTGACCCTCTTGGAAGGTCTTTTTCAAGTCCATTACCAACCGAACACTAAACAAAAATCGTGCGAGAAACCGTATCAATTGAAGGTGCTTTTGATTGGTCTAGGAGGAGGAACAATTCAGTTGGTGTGTGAGAGTCAAGTCAAGTTAAGAGTGCACTTTATTCATCCAATGTGGACAGAATTTTCAGTGAAAAGAATCTTATCACTTTTGTTTTGGCATTGCATGTTATTAAAAATGAGCTTTAGGAAATGATAAGTAGTTATTGAGATGATAATGAGTCGGACAACGAGAACGCATGAAGAAATAAGGAGAATGTCAACGTGGAAATTTACATTAGACTATGTATAAGTTTGTTTGATATTCGCTCCCTAGAAACCAATATGGAGTCACACAGATGGTCACACGCATTCAGGTGTTGGTTGACAATGGAATCAATCATCCCCTTATAGGATACAGCTTCATGTCTGGAGATGATTTTCAGAGAGCGTTTAGTTAATATAAAGTCCCTAGACAGTAGACACGGAAAGAGAACGGGAGAACAGTTGATACAATGGCATAAAACGCATCAGAAAATAAATTTGGAGATGATAAACAATGGCACCCTCAGACAATGAAGACGTGAAATATAGAAGGTCAACTTTCTGACTCCAAGAAATGTCTGTTCTACATGATAGGACCATTTGAGGCCAGCCGACACGAAACATCCAAGATATTTGAAGTTTTGTGACCATTTAACTCTTGAGTTATTGATCACGATTTTGGAAACAGATGATCCGGACAGTGTTGGTTACCTACGATTAATGGAAAACAATACTTCAATGTGGGTTTAAATAAAGGGTAACAGCATCGAACCATTTAGAAATGGAAATTATGGCTGATTGAAGGGGGTTATTTGAAGGGTGTGTTGTTGTGAGATGCGCCAGCAACTACTGTCAGCGGCATATTTAAAAGTGAAAACATTTTGGGTAACTGACAAATTTTGGATGTAAAAGGAGAATAGAAAAGGGGATAAAATTGTACCCTGCATTACACCCTGGTTTACAGTAACAGCAGAAGACCGAACACTATTGCGACAAGGAAATTGGCGTCAGTTTGTAAAATAGTG
>UZAN01039563.1:17187-92431 GCA_900618425.1 Echinostoma caproni
CCTTCTTCTTCCTCGAACTTCTAAATGCGTCAGTCAAAGTTGCACATAGAGGGAGTGGGGGGTGGGTCATCCGGTCACATGCGAACCACTTACCTCGATCGTGATAATCACCAGCTCATCAACTTGTTAAGTTTATTCGTGCGGTAAATTTTTTCTAATCAAGCACGGCGTTCCTCTGAAGAAAACTGATCCTCGACAAAACCGAAGTGACGTAGATTCAGGTGGTAACAATTGTCAACTGTTAGTGCAGAGTATCCGAGCAAATTTGGAAACTGGCGCATCGATGCACACCTGTGACATCTTGCTTAACCTGTTACCACTATCACCATAACTGACGGTGTAATCTACTAAGTTCATCAGTAACTGATTACTAAAAGACCGATTTAAGATGAATTGAGTTAGTTACTTATAAAACTAGCTGTCTTACACATCTGTTGGTTTTATGTCGAAAGTGAAAGTGATTTATTGTTCCGCTTAACGATTTGTCTATCACTTTTATTCTTATGCGGTAATGCGATTTCTCTTGTTCTAATGTGAATCATATTGCCCGTTGGCTTGGTAGATGCAGTAGTTGTGGTTTAGTTTGGCTGACTCGGATCATTTCTGTCTTGAGCAGTAGCAGTACGAAGTAGGCAACCAATGTGCCCAATTCAGTTTCAGTTGATTCCTACAGCTAACGAGTAAATGTTGGCAATAGACATTTATTTACCCACAGGAGAGTGCTGTCTATTAGTTTGCTTACGTTAGCAGACACCAATTTAGATGGGTGTAATTAGTGATGCAACGCACAACATGCGGAGAATTCCCTACTGAGCAGAAGTTGGATTGCGCTCGACATGACTGGTGGCGGTGGTCAAGCTGTTAAGGTCGGTCGCTGATCGCCCCGAAGGAAGTGTATTCAACTCCTACCTCCACCGTCCCTATTTTCTATCTTTCGTGTACCATCTCTTTGATTTGCCGCTTCCTCGTTCCTAAAAAGATTTTTCAGTATTATGTAATAGGAAGTAAAAATATTTTAAAGAAATTAAACTTTGTTACACTTTACAGTCGTCTAGATCCAGATTACCAAGCTATCGACTGAACAAATCCAGGGATCAATTCGTTTTGCAGTTTTCAATGTACACTCAGTTCCTTGGTGGACAAAACACGTATTCACATACAAAAACGTAAACAGAAAAGCCCAACCCGAGACTCTTGAGGCATGTTTGCCGTGTCGTACTTTCTTTCTCGTTGGCACATTATTAGTATCGAGGAACTTTTCCTCCGAGTCCTAATGCAATAGCTGTCTTCTCGTACTGATGCACCGTTTGCACCGCGCTGCCCCAGTAGACGTCCGCTGCAACCACAAATCGTCTTGCGTGTCCCGGTTGGTATTTGACTGTTCATGTGCTCGCCAGAATCCTCTAAAAAGGTCACTCTGAAGGACTCCTTTTCGAAGTTACATTCACAGGCTCTGATAGTTGATCTCATAATTTTTGACAGTCACCGCTGCTCGCGGTCACCTTATCCAACAGTCGTCAATGCATCAAGATTTCAATTACCATCACCACCTAGATACCACAAAGCTTCGTTCAATTTCTCTCGTTGAACACGGTTTCGTTTCATCACTAAGTATTATCTCATCATGAAAAGAAAAGTATGAAAAAGCAAACGATATTGACATGTTTGTTGATCGGACAAACACTGCCTTATTTTAGAGCTTACATTTCACTACTTTGACATTCTGAGCATAGAAATATGCTGCTTTCGTATATTCGATCTACGATCTTTATCTGCTGCAATTGGCACGTTTGTGAAAATAAAATAATGACCAAAACGAGTGACACCAAGTTACCGCCAGTCCGTCACCCTGCCCAAATACGGCTTCTCCCTTTATAATCACTTGATCTCACTGGATGAACCGAAGTGCTGAAATGTTTTCGTAAAAATGCGAATATCGGACCTGCGGCTTTTGCGGACGTGCTTGTTTCTGTGGACTCCCACTGTAGAGAAAAATAGCCGCGGCAGCGGTAAACCGGGCAATATCAGTCAGTCTTACGCACGACTTGCGCAGACGCAGAAAAGGCTGAGGGCGTACCGCGGACCATAGATGTCATTTATATACAGACTACTCAAATAAACCACAGTAGCCGAAGTATGTCAAAATTCAAATTCCTATCTCAAGAATTTACACCCGCCAATGCTCATTCAAATCCTATCCACCTGTTCATCGAATTGCGTTTGTTGCCTGTGCCTTGGACGAAGGTCGCGGCCAGACTGAATTCATGATAAAATAACTAAGATAAACATTTGGTACATCAGGGGCTCTGGAGAGTAGTTTTAGGGACCTGGAAACCCACACCAAGGTGGAAAGAATCAAGCTATAGTATTTTAGGTCGTATCAGCCATTAAGTCGCATACCGTAAAGCACACAATGCTCCTGTTTTGATTCTATAAATGGAAGCGTTATCCAACGAACACGATAACCGTCATGGCGGAAAGTAGTCGTGTATTGAAATGGCCGAGCATTGGGCCTGTTTATGTCAAAACAAAGGCAAATGCAAAACAAATGATACGACGTACCAATGTGACATTCAGAGTGAACCATACGATATGCGTGTCCATTAGAAGCTGTTCTTATTCTCTGAATCTAATCTTCGCAAACAGTTGATCACAATGCAAATGGACGGAACAAACGATATCCGCAGCCAGTATGCCCAACTCTGGTCGAAATTGCAATTTTCCGCTATGACATGCGCTTTATTCCGAATTTCTCGGAGAATATCGATAATTGTTTGGAAAACTACGCCTAACTCATCACGTGTAATTCAAACACATGGAATAATCGACACGCTCCTTTCAAGAAGTCACTGCTCTTCTTGATTCAATGAAACATCTTGTGATTGCTGTAGGCTACTATTATTTCTCGCATACTACTAGCCACGGTATGTGGAATAGCTGATCTGTGCGAGGTTTCAGACTAAATTGATTCTCTCTGATAAACGCTGCCAAAACTTTCGGTACAGTTCTGGAAGACAGTTAAGTTGAAGAGTTGCACCCGCCGCACACCTATTAGAGTACGTAGCATCTGCTGTGAGCAGTATAATCAATCTGCAATTTTCCGATGGGTGATTGTGGTACTACCCGAAAAACGCTTGATCAGGAACCAATCACGCTCTGAAGTGCATTCATTTGGTGAATATGTCCACGCCGTCTGTTCTATTCCCGGGTTTTTATTATTCAGAGCTAGGAGTATAAATCTGACTATAATTGAAACTAAATAAGTTTGCTAAGACTTGTCCCGAGATTACCCTATCTCTGGTGCATGTCTTGTCCACTTTTTGATGAATACTGCCTTTCTACAAATGTAATAAACCATTTTTTAGTAATAGAGACTTAAGAGTTGTCCTTGCAAACATTGTTTCAAAGGCAGATTAGAAATTTTTCTGATAAAAATACACCTTCGGATTGCATATTTTTTTCTACTTCTCTTACTGTTCCCTTATTTTCGTCCCTATAGAATAACCCAGGAAATATATCGCTTAGAATGATTTCAAGTGCATTATGAGTAATAAACGATATAAAATCTAGCATAATGTTTATGCAATAGTTTGAGTTGGCTTATTAAACTGAATTGAATCTGTGATGAATCAATGTCACTCATCCCTGGAAAGCCTTGAATGGATCATCACCAAGTGAACTAATAGTAGCACTCTTTTCACTTTGTTGATTCGAATACAGTCGTACGATCAATTTTCTGGGAAGGGTAACCGCAGCCATTGAGGCACCGCTTGGACATGATAGGAGTGGAAGAAGTTGATCAACGTGGATGTGATCGTTAGGTCAGAATGGTGGTAGCCTGAGCTGCTTGGTCATCGCCAAGCGTTTCGGTTTCGGTTTATCGGATTGAATCACTCTTGAAATGAAAAACTTCGATTCTTATAACCTGATTCAATATAAATCTTTCGACCTCTATATCCATGACTTCATGCCAAGTACGTGCTCTGTAAGCGCCGTTTGGAGAAGCTCCGGCCAGCTCAACTCATTTCACGTGGCTGTTTAAGCGCTGTACAAGTGCGAACGGTTTTTAATCACTTAATAGTTGGACCACGATAATCAGTGATTGATGCAGCTAAGATAAAACCGCAGTAAACCCGAGGTTTTGACATCAGTGATCTAGGATTCGCTATGGTGAGAGAATAGTATACTAATTGTGCAGTGCACTTGTCGAATCAATCAACCAATCAAGAGGGTAACTTTCCATTTACCTATGCTCTGCACTAGCACGAATACTAAGTTTCATAGCTGTTTATCATTTGATTCATGCAGAGTTTGGCGTTATTTATTTGATTGTGCTTTTACTTCATCATTCAAACCACCACCGACTCATTGATCCCAGCTATCTGGCTGAATTATACACGGTATGATGTGTTCGAAATGATATCCGATTAAATACGTACCGCAACCACGTCACCCATTCGATGACATTTGGTCTTGAACACCGCACTGTTTGGTGCACATCAACCTTAGGTCGCTGAAAGCCTAATGTAGGTGATTGAAACGTTCTGCGGGATTTACGAGTAGTTGACGGTTTCCAGAATGTAGGATGTCATGGGACGAAGGCAAATCGGATGATGTTTATAGGATACAGCACGATGACTGTATTATGTGTTGGAACCTGTGTTCAAAAGGCCACTGTGATCTAAAATTTTCCTCGAATCTGTTCAACAGTCGACAAATCTCCCAGACCGAAGGAAGAAATCATGCTTGACATCAGTCATTGATCACTCAGGAGATGTGACTGGTTTGTATACATATTCATATTTGTAATTAAAAGTGATCACGTATATTCAATAATTTGATGTGGTTTGATTGCATTACATTGTATGTGGCCAATTCTTTTATCTCCACGACCACGGACAGTATACCATAAATATATGTAAATGTATATCAGCAGCTCAATTGTATTCTCAAGTGTGTTTGGGGTTGCACTGCGAAAGTGCTTTTTCCCTAATCATCACTCAGTTACTCGTGAGTAGTATGACGTTTGAGGCAAATTTATTCAAAAGGAAAACAAACGAAAAGATTCTCTTTTACCGTTGTTTGAAAAAATAAATCCTCCTCAAAACAAATCGGAAAAGTTCATTGGTAAAAAGTTGTTGGCAATAAAAAACGTAGTCTGTAAGGATATTGAGTTTAGGGCTTGATCGTTGTAGTAGTAGTCTTGTGGATTTTTTACCCAAAAGCTTGCAAACACTTACGTCAGATTTATCATCAGTGTAGAGAACACCATGAAAGAAACCCTACCGTATTGTATTATCGATGCACATTATTATCGATCGTTAGAATCTTTCTTCCATCTAATAATCGTTACTAAAATATAGGCTCTGCATTCCGTTAGATAATGTTCCCACGGTGTTTCACTTCAATGACACCGACCGCTCCAATCGGTTATCCAAAGAATGTTTGCTGGCCGTCGTGCATTCAAACTGCATGTACTGAACACTTATTCGTGTTTGATCCAAATCAGCACAGACCATTTTGTTAAGGATGGTGAGGTTACAAAGCGATTCCTCCAAAGAATTGAAATATCCTTCGTCTTAGTCTTTTGCTTCTCACAAAAAGTTAACTATCTGGAAACTGTTTATACTGCCGGAACTGTTGCTTCTGATAAAAAAAAACACGACTTCCTCAAAGTGCGAAACGTATGCTGAAAATAGCTACACTAACGTTCAAATCATTCAGAAAATCCGTCGACTCACTACGATCTTCTCTAAGCAGTACACTGTCGTGTGTATACTCCAGACTTATTAGACTACCATCTCAAAACAACTCGATGCCGTCGTCCTTGCACGAAGACAGGACTGTTACTATAAAAAATATAATAAAGTTTAATTGATAAGCAAATAGACAGGGCAGCCATGACAGTTGCCACTTTCCTTGCTAAACTCGGGAGAAAAAGTGCGGTAAGCTGGCCTTTGTCTTCGTTTGTTAGTATGAAGAAAACGCGAAATCCAAATCTATTCGGGCACTCTCATCTCAGTATGAGTTCTTTAACTTTCGTCAAGGGTATTACGGTTCTTTCGCATTCGTTGATTGTATCAGAAATCAAGACGACCGAGTCCTTCGCAGGTCTGTCTCACATACCAATGGAATCCTGCGCCACAATTAAGATACGTTCATTGTGACGAACTGCTTCAATTCCCGTTACAATTTCTCCCACAACCTTGTGTCTGACAGCAGTCATACACGGCATTTCACAATTAATAAATATCTGTCTAACCGGAACAAATGAAAGCTTCTGCATGCTCACACAACTGCACACAATCATTTTTTCAAGCGATGCATTTGGCTTGGCGGGGTTCACGAGAGCGTAGTCAGCTGAATAGAATTTTTTTCATTCCTGAAGCTATATGTTTTGCTTTGGTTACAGTTTATCTTATCGCTTAACACTGCATTCATGGGTTCAATATATCGCTGAGCACCATGTTGAAAATGCACCGCTTTGGGGTGAGTAAATCAACTGGTTGACGTGACTTGAATTCAGTGTATGGGTGGGGCAACCAATGGGGTTGAACATTGATAGAATAATCAAGGTTGCAATTGGTTAACGATGAGAGTCGGAACTAACTTGTGCCGAGATCACACGGTTTGGTCCTCGTTAAACTTGCGTTCCGAGGAGTGTGCAAAAGTGGTGAAAAATGACCTTTCCGTGAACCGTTGACGACATCGTCACGCATTTCAAGTGTGAAAACTTGCGAAAGCATTCATGTCAAAACTCAGTGATTCAGCCAGACCCTAGTTGTCGAAAAGGATTTCTTGAATTTCTTTTTTTCATTTTGGCCGATGGATTGTAGAACGAGCGTCGTTAAACTCAGAAGCCGGTTTCGCCACAATTCTGTTCAAATATTCGTCACATATGAATGCATAAAAATCCACGAATTTTTTGAAAATAAAAACAGGGCCATGGTTGAGAAAAACTGATCTGAAAAGTTTCACTAACAGTCTTGGAGATCGTAATGAAAACGAAAAAAGCGGTTGGTCTTCATGTATTGCACTGATAGCTACCCCCACCTTTTTTACTGTTTGCACATTTTACCGGATAAACGGCAACACAGCTGTGTTAAGCTTGCTGAATTTTCGCTTATCTGAACGTATGTATCTGTTATTCTATTTTATGCAATACATGACAATAAGTATCCGGCACTCAACAATCATCAGCCTCTATTTGGGCAAGTATGGATGCCGTTTTTCACTTAGCTATACATGTGCATACGCCGTTTATAGTCGTTGGAAAAATTGCATCAGTAGGGATTACTTCTTGTGGATTCATGTTTTTTGAAAAGTTCACATAAGAATTATCGTGTTCATTAGAGATTAATTTTTCCGTTTAGATGTAATCAATTTTATCATTCATCTTGTTACTCCCTTTTTATTCAACAATCAATTGTGCGTTCAATTTTCCGGAAGGGGTTATAGAGCAGTTGTTATGGTGCTACGGGATCCAAAAGAAAGTTCGAAAGCAAAGCAGCAATGGTGGGGTTGGAACATACAAACTTCGAGATAGCACTATGTCTACCAAAATCGCATGGTTAGTGCCCTGTCACGGAAATCGAGTCACATTGACTTTCGGATATTGTACTCTAAGGGATGTACCTGAGACATAATTGGAAAAATGCAAACTAACGGTTGAAATGTAACTTGACAGAGTACCTCCAAACAGGCAAACCTGGTAAGTGACCATAACCGGGACTGGTCGCGCTTTTCCACGCTAAATGTCTCCGGAATATTCAGATCCCAATGACTGCATGATGAAAAAAATCCAACATAACAAAAAAGGAATGGTGGAATCAGTAGAAAAAGGTTCTGTGGAAATTGTATTTTTCCAACCAGTTTAACCGCTTTAATTAAGTGCTTCAAGGGAACAACTAATTACAGATGGTGATACATCACACTACTACATCATGCTATCTTTTATCTATTATTTTCATAATTTGATTAAAAAAACCCTTTGATTACATATTCAACCAAAAGAAGTAAAATAAAATGATTGAAGAAAAAAATATTACTGGACAAAAAATTCTAACTCATCTCCTACACGGGCGGTTCTCAGAAAGTCTATGTATCTGGAGGATTTGCCTTGATGGCCTAGTAAATCCCTATCGTCAGCTATTTTGGGGCTGAAAAGACACGCGCATAAGTTTGATAGCACATACAACCATATCCTAGGTTGATTCTTCATATGGCTGACCTTTAGAAGAAAAGTGCACCAGCGCAACACTTCCCTTTCTCTCTCTCATTTGGTCATGACCGTAATTTAATGTTTCATGATTGAACATTAATTATGAAAAGGGTACATCCTGATCTCGTTCGATATGCTCTTAGTGACGTTCATCACGACCATTCACATCATTGAATAGTGTATTCTGATTGTTTTATATCAAAAACACTGCAAGGAGCAATCGATAAGGCGAATTACAAAATATGATCATGAGATTCACAAATCTCAGTCGTAAAATTTTTGGACCCTATACAGATCTAAAACGACGGGTGTGATATCGAGACAAGCGAAAAAAAGCTGCCTACTATCAGACAATGCGTACTAAACTACAGGGAGCGCTAAACTTTCAAATAATTCGAAGATGAGATCAAAAAGAAATAATTTTTGATGCTTCGAAACCCGGAAGCATTCTCAACTAAGGAATACATGAAAATTCCGCAGATCTCAGAAAATGCGGATTCTAAAAATAAGTACATGGAATTAAAGTGCGACAAATCATAGGGACCGCAATGTGTTGATTTTGCTGTCAGTCATTGGCAGCCTGTGATTCGTTGTTCGTTTTTCACGTCCAGTACCGCATGACAAAAATTGTCGGCACTCTTCTTTTCACTACACAATAACTTTTCAAAGGCGAGAAAACAGGCAATAGCATACCAGACAGTTGCGCAGTAGCTTGCGGTATACTAGTGTGCTGTGCTCCAGGGAGAATCTAGAGAAGCTGCGGTTTATTGGTACCTAGTGATTGTGAGTGTTCTCAAGTCCATTGACAACACATGGAAACCTGAAAGCTTGAGTAATCAGATCAGTCGTCGAAATAGTCTGCTGAGTTGCATCCGGGGGAATAATGAATACTGGAGCAGTTAAAGAGTAGTTCTTGCGTTATCAAACTGAACCTACACTGGCGTACATTTCGATTAAGCCCTCTTCGGAATTACTCAAAATAGAGACCAGTAGTTTCTTTGACTTGCGTGAAATTCGCTATTGACTTCTGTGTTTCGAAAGTCACACTTGTCGGATGCTTGGATTGGAGGGAGTGATATTTTACGACGGATCGGATGAAGAACGTTGATATGGATAGAAAATCTAATTGAACTGACAAAGTAAAGGAAAACTGTCGGTTTTGCTCTGGGTTGCGTTTCCCGCAGTTGGTTTGGGTAGTTTAGCTATCTTGGACGGTAAAGAAACTTCCACGACCCAATTGAAAACAGTTGGTTTTCTTTTTACTGCTCATTATTACGAAAACTGGTGAACTAGAACCTATTGAACATGATCACATCACAATACGCAGGATTTACATCAAGAAATCACAATTAATTTCCCTATAAATCCACATGTTGGAGTGGCCCAATAGCAGTCTTGATCTCAACCCAATTAGGAACCTCCCGAGCAACTTGGTCAGGCAATTACTTTTTGAAATTCCAAAGTTTATAGTTCTCGTCTTGAACTAAATTTCAGCTTAGGCTCAGATTGGAAGAGCATTATAGCCACAGTTTGAAGAATGCTTAACAGCTTAATGTGAAAGAATATGTTGCGAACTGGGAGCAAAAAAGGTGTCATAATTCACTTAATTTGACGTATTAGGGAAAGCCGAAAAGACTTGGGTAACACAAGCGCATTACACAAAACGAGTTAAGCTAGAATACAATAAAAAACAACGCAAGCTGCTTCAGTTTCTCCTCCTCATTCTTAGAAAATAACATCAGGGGTTCCGTATGAGGTTGCATAGGGAAACGACACATCAGAAGACGGGGGAAGACCGATAAGAGACAATCATCGTTTGTTGTGTTCAATATACGGAAAGAGGTGGGAATACTTATTTTGGTACTTGGCAGCCTGCATAAGTCTGTACGGCACGTAGTCAGCGCACGAAAACGCGCAATGAACCGTTGATCCCTTTCACAGGCTTGTCTACGTGATAACGATCGATGGAATAGAAAACAGGGCCAATCACTTGACCGTGTGTCAGTGTGGGTTTGCATTTGTTTACGTTTGTGTGATGTGTATACAGAACGTTTTTTTGGGAATAACCAAAGCATTCCAATTTGAGGGCAAGTTTTCATCCCGGACGAAGTGAGATGAACAATTATAGTTACTACATGCTATAGGGCTATGGTGGAGGAACAATAGCTGGTAGTAATAAACGGTATCTGTGAGATCGGACCCAGACGGGGCATTGCTCGCTAACAGAAGCGAATGCCTTCTGAGTGTATAGTCGATTGCATGGACTTTGGATTGTGCTAGGAGGTAAACTCTGAAGGATGGTTAGTCTAAATCAATATAACCACTATGAGTTATATGAGAAAAAAATTGAATGCAATAGTGGCAGATTTTATGAAAACTAAAATACTAAAATTGCTTTCCACAGATACACCACATGTTTTTGCCTCCAGTGTAGTCATGGTATATCTCAGACAGAATTTAAACTGCTGGCAGTATACGTGCAAACATTGGAGGACAAGACCCGTAAGTTGGTAACTGTTACGTGCGGTAGTTTCCTACTGTGGTACACTTTACCAATCTCGCGACGTAATTCATTGCATGATGAATAATCATTGTAAGTCCAACACAAACGTTTCCCGTCCAGTGTTTGCTTGTATCACCAAGACCTTTCAAGTTAAAAAGCTGTTCGAGTTGTTTAGACTAATCTCAGCAAGCCCGAAAGTGCTATAAAGCAAAGCAGGTGAGGGAATCGTTGTCAGAGTTATGATACACATAATATGGGTAACGTTAGAATTCTGGGTCTGTATCACTTGACCGATGCTTCATTAATTAGTACTGTTTAAACATACGTTTCCAGTCGGACCATGAACGCCTTCACAAACTACAGAGACCCTGGCGAAATACGACAGCGTAAAACGTGACGTCTGTGATGTAAATTTTACCGTACCTGATGGCACAATAACTGACTGACGTTTAATAGGGTTCCAGTATCCCAGAAAAGGAATCGGGACCAAGGTGTATTGCAGCGGAATAATCCTGAAAGCCAAAAGTCAGTGTAAAATGAGGTCTACGAACCAACAACAGAACGCGTGGTTTATTGAGAGAGAAGGGAGGGATAGTACGCTTTCATAACAGTCCAATTATTTGAAATTTATACTATTACCGTGTTTTTCAATGTAATCCCAAAGGTTACATGCAGTTTCATGGTGGATTTCTTCGTATACAGAACGAAGGAAAGCTAAACTGTAAATGTTTAAGCTCTGTGCAATGGTTTTGACCCTATCGGGTCTTATTCGCTGTGAGCTTTGCGAGTGCCTTCCTGCTTTCCAGTTTGCGCTTGCTTCTCTTTTGTAAACGACGAAATTCGTCATGAAAAGTATTTTCGTTTTCAATTTAGCAATCCGTATAATTTATGAAAGCGAAACTAACAGAGTTGAGTGATAATATATGCGAAGGCTTAAACAGTTTATGGTTATCACTACAGGGATATCCTTTGAGAACTTGGTGATGCTACCCACTTCTGTGATCAGTTCATTACTGATGCCGTACTTAGATCATGTAAGCGTCATTATACCTTTCACAAGCGTCTGAGTCCAGACTGTGTCAAACCAAATTTGGTGTATTAATCTTCATTTAAAACGGCAAATAATTTTCTTCTGGGTGGAACACTGTCTAGTTTCTCAAGCCATGACAGATGATATTTCTAGAGAGATTTCATAATCACAACCGTCGACTGTCCAAAAAGAATGGGGCTGCGTGTGCGAAAAACGCAATCCATTTAAGATCGGTGTCCAGTTCCTCAGACCATACATCTTGATACTCAATAAAGGTGGTGACCAGTGCCACAACTAGGATGGTGTGTTTGTATGTGTGTGGTTCGCGTGCCCCTTTCTGGGTGGGTGGAAATCAGGGGTTTGGCCAACTCCTCTAATTGAACTGCAAATGGTTCACCGTTCCAGCTGTAGCCCTGGATTTCGGCTTTTCTTCCTCCCAGTTTGTTGGGAAGACACCTCATTCATGTAAAGGCAGTAAGTAGAGCTTCTCAGCAGAGGGTATTTGAGTCGCTTGGTCGTATATAGGAGAATTTCCCGAGGCACAAGACAAGTGTGACAGTCACAACCCAAGGGACACATACGTGAGCGACTTGAACATAGCAACCCGATAGAAAACTGGTGATTCCGAAATTTTCTCTGCTGGATACGGTTTATGTGATGCTACATAATTATATGTATGGTCCAGTCCTCTCTAGTTCTGCCAATGAACTTTTGGGTTTGAATGACAGTTAGATCAGATGTTAAAAAATATATTGATGACAGCTGCACGATGCAATTTGGTTTTTACAATAAGAAGCCTGTGTAAATTAATCCTACTTCTATCTCAATTTACTCCAAGTCGTGTTCCACCTCTTTATAAACTTACACGGCTTAAAGTCTGCGTAAGATTTGTGAATGGGGTTGATTGAAGATCACTGAAAATAGTTTTGAATAGGAAATGACTAAAACCTTGTATCCTCTCGATTTTCAAAATATCTCCCCAATCGCATGCCCAGTCATTATTATTTTTGGGAATCTGTGTTATAGTCAAACGAAAATATATCAGAGAATCAAAAGTATTGATTTCGACTAAGTAGGTTCCATACTTTATTTTCACGCACCACCATTAGTTCATTCAGTCAACCATGCACTCGGGAAGCACCAGAGTTGAGTTTCGCTCTTCTTAGAGCTCTCCAGTACTGCATATTCACCTTCCTGCCCGGGGTTTGAACTCCGAACACATCGCTTGCAAGGCGTCTGTGCCACAACTGTATATTTACCGGCTCACATAAGGAATGAACAGATTTACCAAGTCATATATTTTCAGGTGTCGTCTGCAGTGATAATTAAATTTTTAAACAGACAGTAACGAAGGTATACACAGTCGAAGGTTTCACACCCAATGAAGTTTTCCATGCCGGTTTGGTCTGACTTGACTGACCTTTTTGACTGGAGTTTTAATTCAAACTGGAAAAATTAAGGATTTTGTGTGAAGGTGAATTCTGCCTGGAGTATGGTCAGCCCAACCAAAGATTCCACAGAACTACTCACCGTTAACTGTCTGTTAAGCATGAATCACAACTGTCGTTTCGAAAAATACCACCTCACTGATTTAACTCTGCTCATTTCAAGCTGTCTAACACAGAGTGCGTAGGTGTTCCCTTTTGAAAAAGTTTACACATCTTTGCTATGTGGAAGATTAGATTTCACATTTCTGTCGACATTGTTTCACTCGCCCACCAATCCGATCTGCTTCTGGTTAGATTTTTGTCGTGGGGTTCAGATCTGACTGCATACGACCCCCGGTGTCGTTTTGATGCCACGAAAGTGTCCCCACGATATGCATCAGTACGAATTTGTATTTGTATTTGTATAAATTTTGCAAGCTGAGATATGATTACATTTCAGTTAAAAACTGTACACTGGTCTTCACACCGGAGAAAATATAGAAGTATAAACAAATTCAATAGAGCGCTGTGTAACAAATAAATGTCTCTAAAGTTTGATTCATTCAATTAAAAATTGACGTAATTCATTTATAACTCGTTCCTTGTTGGTCAAGATGCGAGCCACTTACGGTACAGTGGATGTTTTATAAATGTTTATTCGGGATAGTAGGTACGAGTGATCGAGTGGGAGAGAAAAGAAGATAAGTCAAGGATGGGTGGGGTCGTTTAGAATCTTATTGGCAAAGGTCATACAAGACTTCAAATGACCATTAATAAGTTCTGTGATTAATGACTCGGCAGAAATTAAAGATGCATGCATGGATTGTCATCACTAAGCCACGACGGACAGTTTGAAAATCTTGTTTCAATAGACCGGGAAACACTACAAGGGAGCAGTAAAGTAAAATAGGGAGAACGCATTGTTTAAGAAAAGAGAACAAGACGTTTTGGGGAGTGCGAAATTGTCTGAGCTTTCGGAGCTGAAAGGAGAGTCGCCGAAGTTTTCCCATACAGTTCTGAATGTGTATCGACCACCGAAGATTATTGCCAATGGTAACACTCAGATATTTGGCTGAGGTCACTCTAGACAAAAGGTTACTATTAAGGGTTATAGAGTCTGACGGGAATGTAGAGCGGGAAGAACTAAAAGTGCACTCCAAGCACTTGGATGTGTTAAGATTAGGGCCAGACTGGTTTGAAAACTGTTCTATCGGGGACAGATTTTCGGTGAAGGCAGAAAATTCCGAAGAAGAAGAAACGGTCTGACATAAAGCGAGATCGTCACCATACTTTTGGATATGAGCACACCGTGGAACTGGAAGATCACTAATGAAAGCAGAGAAAAAATACGGAGAGAGGACAGCACCTTGAAGCACACCAGAATTATTGACTAGAGGACTTGAGGTATTCCTGCCCAGCTTTGTGCACTGGGTTCTTTCAGTGAAATAGTCAGAAAGCCATGAAAGCAGCTGTCTGAGGGTGTCAAAATATTCAAGCCTATAAAGGAGGGTTGACCGGGATACAGAATCAAAAGCAGACAAATAATCGAGAAAAACGCAACGAACCGATTTGGCAGAGCTGTTAAATGACTTGCTTATAAAATGAACCAGAGTAGACACAGCATCCAAAGTGGATCTGTTGGGTTTAAACGCGAACTGAAGAGAATCGTGGGAATGGTGACAAGTAACTGTAAGTGACTCAAGATGGCTTTTTCAGTCAACTTTAGAACTAAAGACGTCAATGCGGTGGGACAAAAAAGTCTTGCAAGAACGGTTGAGGATGAGGTCTTTGGAACAGGTATTCTGGTTACTAGTCGCCAGGAATCGGGGATCATCTGTGCAGAAAGAGACTCGTTGATGAGGGATGTTATCATAATAGTTGTAGGGGCTGCTTCAAACTCGGGAGACGCTGGAGAAGGACCATCAGGGCCAGCAGATGACGATGGTTTGAAGGAATGTAGAAGCTTAAAAATTTCATCAATAGAAAAGGGAACAGATCAGAATTATAAACCTCACATGGTAAAGAGGGTATCTGGTCACCGTTAGATGGGTGAAGAAATGCAGCGTCAAGACTATTTACATCAACATCACTGTTCACGTTTTTCCTATTTGTCCGCAGAGAAGACGAATTCCGTGCCACAGAAGCTTTGTGTTTTTCGTTGGCAGGAGTTGGGAAGCGAACATCGTGTTTGAACGTGTAATCTCGGCCTTATTAAGTTAAAATAGTACTTTACGGCAGATGGATGGTAGGATTTATAGGATCGTTCCCTTTGCTTTCGTAGTGAGTTCAAGCTAGGAGATGCAATTTTGCCGTTGCAAACAAACAGCGTTTCCATGGGACAGCAAAAATGGAAAATCGATTTCATCGTTTCAGTGAAAAGACTGACACAGTTAAGAAGTGATGAACAAGAACCAAGATTGGGCAACCGTTATGGAACGAAAGAAAAGAGAAATGCGGGTTGATGAAAAGTTACGGAGATGAAACCTTATCTGGTTTGATCGTATGAATGTTGGATATGCAGAGCGGGAGTATATCTTTGATCTTAAGAGGAGAACACAAGGATCACTGGCATCGACTGGGGCCATTCGTTTGAGAGAAAACAAACCTGGTGCTCTGGACAATCAAAAGAGCTAATCCAAGCTTGATACTCTACAAAGTGGGATGGTTNTTACCCGGTCAAGTATAGAGCTGCCTCTGGTAGGAGAATGAGAGAAATCAGACAAGCCAAAAAAAGCAGAGAGAATTGTGAAATTTCTCATTGCTTCAATTTAGACGGATACGTTACACCATCGTCATCGAAACAAATTACTCCAACACCCGATTTTATGGTTCTTCAAATATTTTTAGGAAATGGTCGTTCATCCGCTTGCTGAACTTCTACTCCTCTTTCCTCCGATCATGAAATTACGGTCTCTCGATTTAGGGGCCATCTAAATTGAAATTTTTTCTGAGACTTAATATACCAAACTGTGGTTTTGCTCTGTAATGCTTTTTATCCCTTGAAGGACATTATTCAATTTATGATCTAGTTATATAATGTTTTTTGATGCATGATGCGCAAACAAAAAGACTGGATCTTCTCTGCAAAGAATCACGGAACTGGACCTTTTTTGCTGACTATGGAGACGAATAAAACTACCTAAATTGCAACTGCGATAAATATCGCGGTTAGTGAACACCAGTCAAAATTTAATAGACTCCTACAGTAGACATCGGAAAACATTACTGTCAGTTTGTGGCAGCTGAAACTTTATCCCTTCAGTTTCAAAGTCCTCTACTTTTTTACAGGAGTGGTCCATACAATTACTCTGAATACCTCAGCCAGGTCTCAAAACTAGCTCAGAGACGCAGGTGACTTTTGGCGCGAATCTGTGGCTCGTTTTCAACCCTGATTTTTCTCCAAAGTCACAATTCAACACATCTTCTCTCCCCACCCTTTCCCACGACTAAACTGCTTCTGCAATATGGTGAAAGAAATTGAGAACAACTTTGTTTTTTCTGTGTACAAAAATGACAATGACCGCTAATTAGTCAATCGATTTCCCCGATTTTTCTATCGGTTTCAGCGAGACATTACCGACCACCCTTATGTGTTATAACCTTTTAACTCACAAGCATGGTGTTTTTCTCTTACTGGTATGAATTTATTGGATGAGCTACCCTGTCCTTCTTTTCATTTCTCGCGGAATAGGTAGAATGTGTTCATCTCCAGCTTAAATTTAAAAGAATATAAAAGTGCGAAATTTATTTTAAAGGACAGCCATTCATCTTGACTCATAAATCGGTTTAAAAATTGGTTCCTAAATTATCTAGAAAAGTGTTGGCCTTTGCAGTTTAATGTGTGTGAAAAATTAAATTCTTTTGTGATGTTCGGAGAATACCAGGATTCATTTAAATTTATGGGTTCTGAACTAGAAGGTATTCCGATGCGACATCGGGCTAGAGTTTGAACGGTTCCACCGTCTGATCATGAATAACACACAATAAAGCGTTCACAGTGTTGCACAATTCGACTGCAAAAGTGATGTCACAATGCGAGGGGGCGTCAAGTTCAACTGAATGTCATTAAGGTAGACGTTGTAAGGTAGGATATTTGAGTGGCTTCATTGACCAACGTCAAGTAATCACTAAAATTTCCTCAGGTTTTTCCACTGAGATTAATCTTCAAGAGTAGGTTTGTAAATTATTTTTACGGTGAACTGTGGACATCGGTTTTCAGTGGCTTAGAGGCGGTAGTAAACTAGAGGTGGTAGAACTTGATTCATCAGTAAATCGTCCGAAGTAGACCAGTAAGACTGGTAATCTTCAGTGATAACACCACTGGTGGCCAAGTGCGATGCTAATGCATTGGATCTGTCAATCAGAATAATTAGGCAAGTGTCTTGAGAGGTAAATATGCTTTGCGCACGAGAATTTGATGTCCCAATTGTAAAAGCCGTGGTTTGGGCAGAAATGATAAATGTCCGTTCGGTTTAACAAGATGGCATGTTGCCATCCCAAGCGTGTTCATGTTTTTTAAGAGATCTATATTGTAGGGCTCTTGTCAAATCCCTGCTATCCTGATCATGGAGTGTAGCCATAAGATCTGAGAATGTGTTCCAAGACCCGATCATGTAATTAATACTCTGTTGTACCTACTGGGATGAAGTCACGTCTAAATAAGTACGGGTAAAATAAATTTTACTAGACTTACCAAGGTGAACGTTCTTTGGCTGCGGACGGGTGCGCTTCCCGTTGCTTCTGATCTATGTTGCGTAGTAGACCTGGAGAAAAATAGATTAGGGTTTTTTCGAAATGAATTGACAACTTTACCGCTTTCCAATTCTAATTTTGACCGTACTTCTGAATATACTTCGCTGTGCTTATCTGCAAAGTGTTCGAGGCCAATATCTTTCTAAGTTTCATATAATAGAACCGTTTTGTTTGTTATGATGCCAACAGTACAAATTTGTTTGATCGTATTGAAAAGGGCAGGAACACAGACAAACGTTTACGTGCTATGAGTACAAACCATGCAGAAGGAATTTACGAGCTTGTTCAAATATATTTCTTGACATAGATTCTTCGAACGTCCAAGGGAATTCGAAGTCCACAAATCTAGAGTTGTTGTTTTTTTTGTTTTATTTAGGTACCATAATGATTTCCATGTTTGAATGCACCCGATTTTGGCCTATGTAATCTTTCCATGTCCCTAATATAGATAACATAATCGATTAATTTCCTGCTTAACAGAGCATGGGCTGTTCGCGAATTCTGAACCCAGAACTCCAGAAGTATGCATGACTGAATCCGGGAATGCTCATTCAAAAGGACTTTGTGTATGAACACTAATAAATTGGAAATAAGTCTTTTCTAGGAATCTTTGATTCACCCTCACTCACAGATAAGTCTCTAGAACTGTCCAACAAGCAGACCCACATTCCAAAAATTGCCACCGTTCCACTGAGGAAGTTTATCCTCCTGCATTATGCAGTTACCCTTTTGTGCGGAAAACTCCGGACGTTTATCAAAATCTGTCTAATAAATATGTTACGTTTCAATCATTTAAGGACCCAGACCAAATTAGCTGTTCTCCAACTTCCAAAACAGGTCAATGGTAAGATTTTATTTAATTTCTCATGAGTGAATGTTAGAACCAGCAATCACCGTATAGTTGAAAAAGGTTACACGTTCTGCTTCTCGAGGTCGGACCTCGTCCAAAGGTTGTGTTAATTGATTAGGTTGTGTTGTGTTTTACGAATCGTATTTAGCACGTTTAAATAGCTTTTCGGTTGTTCTTCCTACATTCTTGGGATGCCTAAGGTGTGTTTTACGTTGCTCGTCCAGTGACGATCCGGTATTTCGTGAGCAAACAGTCTGATCAAGCGGACAAAGTATGAAAGAATTCGTGCAACCAACTGCTTGTGTTTCAGGAAATAGACATTTTGAAATAAATTGAACGGGTGATACTCCTGGAAATGCTATACGCCGCCAATTTTTCTGCCAGTTTGCTGCTGAACTCTTCATGTAATGGTCGACAAATGACACCAGACGGCTGTTTTCTTTTGGTTGGGACTATTTCGTATTTTACCAGCAGAGGCTCAAACCACAACAGTCATAGAAAACATATCATCGGTTGTTTTAGGAATTTGTACGGAATAAAAAAAATGAAATCTCTCAAATCTCAAAGCTTATACCGTGTTTGACAAAACCAGGATGTTATTCAGACTCACGGACAGCAACAAACAAATGAGAAAATCCTAGCATTTCAATGTTGACGAGGAAGAGGTTTGCATGGAAAGTAATACTGCTTGGCCATTTTTAAGCATGTATGTATTCCAATGTGTGCGTGTGTTACGATAGTTCATTACCCAACTACATTTCTGCGTTGTTTAGTCAAATTATTATTGACTAGCTTCTGGAAGGAACAGTGTGCATCCAGAACAATTCCAACTGATTGATGACTTCACTTCCGCAAATGGGTGTTTTGTCCAATGGAAAATGGGAAGGAATACAACGAAAAATACGCTGACAATTCAAGCATGGTGACAACTAAATTTATGCTTAGACACCATTGCTTTGTGGCGTTATTGTCAGGCTTAAGGCACTCAGTTGTTGCTTGATACAGTTCTGAAAGTTAGAGCACAAGATTTTAAAAAAATCAGAAAGGTGAGAAAGTATTTCTCACTGGTGTTTGGGGTTTGCTGAGTAAATGTGTATGTTTGCTTGTATTTCTTTGTTGATCTATGCTCAAAAAGGATAGAGTTGTAAATTCAATTTACCGGTTGGGTCGTAAGCTACACCATTATAACTTTTCAAAAAACGAGCTCGTGAAGCCAAGGATTTGAAAACCGATAAACGTACGATATGCTTACACCGGTTGTGCACTGCGATGAGCCAAACACCAGCAAATCGGCTCTGCGAATGACAAAGGGTAGCACTGCGCTCAAGTCCGGACTCGATCGAATAAACAAGTCTCTTATTCCAGATGCATAATACCTTATTCCAGAAGACATCGTAGAAACAGGGCAACTTAAATTATTCTCGGAATATTCCAATATAAACACTTGTAGGTTGCTTGAGAGCAGTAAATTTGTACAAGTTTCAAAAGGTCATGTTTTTCCTAAACATTAAACTAATGCATTTATTTGAAGTAATTGAATACTTTGCTCAATCTCATGTTTGGATGACACGTTTTGCCATAATAATCAAAATGGAGAGAAAACACAACTAACAAATTATGTTGTTTCACCGATGTTTTTTTTTACTTTAGAATCGTTTAGTAACATCAGTGTGATTCAAACTCGTACACGGTCGCCGCCTACGCCTTTTATCGCTCACGATATATCAGCGGAGCTTTGAGACCATACCGATAACGTAAATGGAAAATTTACCCAGCCTTCAAAATTTATTGGTTGGATTCTATGAGAAACCCGTCGTGGCGGCCAGTTTACGTATTATCTGGTGGAGTTCATGTATCTGTGTGTCTTGGATGAGTAAACCAAATGTGAAAAGAGCAGTGCTATCGGTGTGACCTCACAGATCATTTGTTAGAACGCGCGTCGTGCAAAAGCGTACGCATGTCCACGCGTGGATTCGAGCCGTATTAAGACTATTCAACTTTTAGTATTTCGTCACCCGAGCAGGCTGGGTTTCGCACCGGTCGTGGATGCATCGATCAACTCTGTATCCTCTGACAGCTGCTAGAGCACCGTCATGCCTATCAAAGACCAACGATTATTGTATTCTTAGACACCGCGAGTCCTTCGACTTTGTTAACAGGGGAGTACAATGGAACTGTTTGTTGGGGAATGAAGTACCAGAACAGTATGTTTGGATCCTCAGAGAGTTGTATCGTCATACCTCAGGTCGTGTTAAGATCTATGACCAGCTTTCGCCAGCCTTTACTGACTCCAGTGGAGTTCGAAAAGGCTGTCCTATGTCCCCATTCCTCTTCAAATTTGTCATTGAGGATGTACTACAGAATACTTTATCCGGTCTAGCAAACGGTGGAGTTGAACTTCTCACAGGAAACAGAGTCCTTGAATTAGAATATACCAATGACATTGCCTTGCTGGGTGATAATATACAGGCAAATCAAAACGGTTTGAATCGCCTGGCGATAGATGTATTCAGGTATAGTATGTGTTTTGCACCATCAAAGCAAAGTGCTTTTTCCAGAGTGGCAGGANCTCACTCTCTGTGGTTATCAGCTGGAAGTGGTTGAGAGCTTCAAGTACTTCAGGAGCTCGATCGCACATGGCGGTGGTTTTGGGGAGGATATCACATCACGATTAGTGAAAGCTAGGGCAGCTTTCGCCAACCTGTGACACCTGTGGCACCGCCATGACATCCGACTGTCTCTTAAGGGAAGGGTGCACATCGCCGCTGTTCGTGGCGTTCTGCTTTATGGTTACGAGACCTAGCACCTCCCGAATTCAGGATGCTAATCGACGTTCTATATTTAACCACCGATATCTCCGAAGCATTGCTCGTTTCTGGTGGTAATATTGGGTGAGTGATGACGAGCTTCGTCATCGTGTGTTGGGTGTAGATAGTCGTTCTCTAAAAGAGGTTATTGCTCTACACCGCCCCAATAGCTTGGTCACGCTTTGCGTGTGCATACACACACACACATATATATATATATAAATCACTAGTAAAAAATCAAAGCTTTTATTTCCATGCTAAGCATTTATACATCACGAAAGCTGTTTAGTGTAAATATGTCAGCGGAGGCGGCATACGAATACAAATATTCGGATTGCATAAGGTCAGAAATTTGATAGCCAAAATAAACAGTCTGATTTGTCGTAGCACTTCATGATTTAGATCGTACAGGGTACTTGCTTAGATTTGTGCATTGCATGCTTTCTTTTATAAAATACTCAAGCACAGCGGTGGTAAGCGGAACAATGCTGGTGAACTAAAATTCAATCTGGCCATGTAAACTGCATTATCATCAAATTTTTTTAAACATAAGCATAAGTGACAGCTAATAGTCATATACTCAGGATAAAATTACCAGTAATCGGTCAAAACACCGACACTGTTTGATTAGTTTGAGTATAAGCATTTACTGAACACGAGGGTAGGTGTGTGATATGAAGTTGACATATGTTTGGTAGAGGCCGAAACTTAATTTGAGTCGCCCAACTTATATGAATCACTTGTTCTGTTTCTGAAGCGATCAGTTTTTCATCAATTTTTGCACAGATGTAGCTAAACGACACTTTGATTGCACCCTTTTCCGTCACGGATTGCTTTGCGCGACCTGGTTTATTCTTCTATCGTCGACAAACAATTAGTACACGCTTTCGATGAGCCCGACTTTTCATTTAGCTCCGTCATGTTTTCATCTTTCTTTCTTTGTCCTTCTGCTGTAATTTGTAAATCATAATGAAAATATATCCACCAGTGGTATACAGCTTCTCTTGATTTAAGTGAACCTGGAACAATGGTAACATTATGTATAAAAGGTTCCTAATATTTTGAATGAAGGTATACTTCTAAGGGTCCACAAAACCGAAGCAAAAATCGACTTTTTCAAACGAAAACCTCCAAGATTAGGATTTGAAATTGCACTCGGAATGTTTAGAAATAAATACGAAGCTTTGATATCGCTGTGAAGAAATCCTATCACATATCAAAACTTTTCGCAGGATTATATGAAACGTTTTCTCACCAATAGTACATCCTTCGTTTACTGAATTTCTGAAGTTTTACGCCATCACGTGAGACACAATAATTTAGTTTTGGGCTAAAAGTAGAATGTCTCAAGGTTACGAAGTGTCGTTGTCTTGTGGTCTGAATTCGGTCAGAACGGATTAGCGATTGAATCACGTGATCCATGTTTGTTGGAAATATTTAACTTTAGGTTTATCCTAATGGGTTTATTTTCACCGCCGGAAGGAAATACCTAGTTGAATGTCAGAAACTTTGTTTAGACACAAATACGGTCAACTTCAAAGGTTTAGAATGAACGCTAACAGTACTCTCTTCACTCACGTGGATTGCTAAATGTCATTTTGATAATATATTAGGTATTCCAGTCCAGGAAACTTTTTGGTACTTTTTCCATTATTCGCGTTCGTTTTACGACATGTATCTTTGTATGACTATCAGACAAGTAGTTAGTTTCTAGTTGATCTTGATCAACTCCTTACTATCGAGAGAATTATCACCTATGACATGGTATAGTTTGAATCCAATGTTGTGTTCACGTATTTCTAACAACCGTATTCAATGAGTTTTATGAATAAATCTCTGCTATAAACAAGTTTTGAACAAATGTCCGTCTGTGGATGAACCCAATCTGAATGAATAAACATTTGGGGCGAACAGATAGATCACATTTCTGCTGTCTCATTCGCAGACTTTTCTGTGTCCCTGAATCGGCGACCAGTACAGACTTGCGCATTCAGCTGATCCGTTCACAATTTGATTTGATTCTGCCCATTGCAATGCATCCTGCATAAATCATTCCGTATCTTCCATTCCAGGTTTTGCAGTTTATTCACTTCTGGCTAGTTTGAATGTAATATTGGAGTGAAGAGTCAGTATAGTATTTTTGTGGCTTAGCTTTTAGTAAGTAGACAATTGGAGAGAAAATGAAGATGCGCCAAATTTATCTTACTCTTTCTGGAGGATGAATGCTAAAAGCATTGAATAGAGTAGGTGTTCTGTATTCGAATCTCGATTCATCTTTGAAGCATACTGTCTTTATCTAGAACTGTGGAAAAGTCATGGGAACCCGGCGCTTTGGGACGTCCCGAGGCTTGGATTACCTCGCGGGTTTCCACCCTCAGGAGGCGGGTTTGTCTTTCTTTTTTCCTCCTCAGATTCCTGTCAAAATACGACAACACAGTGATAGGTGTTTATATCGTAACGTTGTTGTTGTTCAGTCTCAGTCAGTTTAGCGAAATTGGGAGGAAATTTGCTAAACCAACTGTCAGGAAGTCGGGACTTAGGTAAATAATTATGCAAAATAAGTTTTGGTGTAAGTTGCTTCGGCTTCTAACACTTTATTCTGGTGCTGATTAATCGAACGAAGCATAGGGCATACGCAAAACCCACAATCACCGGGGTCAGTAGTGGCTTGGTTTTGGTCCGATCAGATTGCATGACAGGCCTTGTCACTATCCTATAATTTGTCCGATATCTGTGTCACTTTCAGATTGCACATGCTGCGCTCACAGTTCTGTCTGTTCAATCGATATGGTCTAACAAGCTGACTGTTTTATTAGTTCGGTTTGCTCCCGTGTTTTGTTTGCTCAATTCACTTCCTGACAAATGGTGTCAGCTGGACTTGTTTGTTTTAATGAAAAACTACCTGTGCAATGTTGGTCAATTGATCAGTCGATGATGCACAATGTGATAATTGTGTACTAGTGAAGATTATTTTTGGAGCAAACGAAGACGAAAGAGTTTTCACATTTCCGTGCCCCTAAAGTAAAAATGAAACGGTTCGAATGGTGAACTTGGGCTTGTTTTGGAAAAAGATGGCTGATATTACTCGGTTATTGTGTTGGGTTCTTGCAAAACAATAATCGAGGATGACGTGCCGTCGTGCAGTGTGATTGATGGGACAGAAAATGGGAGTCTAAACTGAATAAACGAACTTGCTATCAGCTCCCATCATCTATCCCGTGTAGTACCACTTGGGTTGACATTATTGAAAAGTAGATCAGTTCCAGCCAATTTTGTCATAAAATTTTTCATGAAGTGAAATTCGAAAAAATCCCAAATCAGAAAATGTTTGAAAATTCAGCATCTCACCGAACATAGAATTTTTGTTGACAAGCAAGGCGAAAAACAGTTTGAAAACATTTTGGGTAAAGTATGAAAATGGCTAAAACGTGCACTTTCCGGGGCCCATTTGTTGCTTCTGGTATACTTTGGTGATTTGCCAAGGTTATCCAAGTGACCATCTGTGATTAGCTGTTAGCACTGAATTGAGGAACAGATATATGACGTCCTCACTTCCATTGACTTTAGAACGGAAGACTAACGTTCCAGCTTTCCATCATAACAAGAGAGACTTACTTAATATAATTGGAAAAAGGAATATGCTGTGGTTCAGGAAACCGTGGCTCGCAAGTAGGTAACGCTATGTTCCCTCACATCTCAATCTCTTTGTGAATTCCTAATTTTATCTCAACGCTCTTCAAGGATGTGGATGAATGAGCATTTGGACATGAAAAGTAACCCATCCAATCTGCGTCAAAAAGAAAACAAAATAATCAAGGCTAGTTAAGTAGTGCTTAAATTATTAAATCCAAAAAGAAATCCGAGACAGGCAATTTCACTTACATTATCTCGAGGTACACGGTCAGGCAGGAAGGGGTGTGGTAATCAGCGTGGAAGTAGGCTTACAGCTCAGTAGGGAGAAAATCATGCATTCTGAAAGCCGTAATGCCAGAGAGAGTGATCTTTGACAGCAAGAATCATACAAACCAGGGCAGCATTATATCCGCAAGGAAGAGGTTGCAGTTAACGGGCAAGATTGGAACGAAGATCGAAGGAATTGGATCGTTTCAATGTAACAGATGTTCATTACAAACGTCGTACATCAAAAGGTAGTACAGTTGCACCGTAGGTATACGACAATGCTACTGAAAAATTGAATATTGTAGTACAGGAAAAATTCTAAAGCAATCGTCCTTCTTCAAGGTGGGTGAGGGTTTTCGTAGAATGAATTAAAATTAGAGCCAGGTATGGAATTGCACTGTTGCTGTATTAGGATATATGTATAGGATAGAGTTGATATTTCGGTCGAGTTTGAGGATTTGACAGGACTTCCACGATTTTGGTATGTAGGCAATGTCCTCGTTCATGTGTTATCCTGTCGATAACAGTATCATAGTATCACAGAAGTACTTGAAAACAAAACAGTCAGCCAAAAGAACTCCATAAATGACGTTGAAACGGTATACGAGGAACAGAGTGAAACCTTTTTCTTTTAGGCAGGGGATAAATATAGGGGAGGAGTGTCACCAGTGTTTAAGAATTCGAGAAATCACGAATTCAAGAATTATGTAATATTTTCTGAGCATGTATATGTATGTATGATGGGCCGTAAGTCCTGGGAGATGACTTATTAGTGTAAGATAACGGAGGTTGAGTTCAAGAACTAAAGGAACATCAACAAACTAATGGGTGTTAGGTACAAGAGATCGGGACAGAGACCAGTCGTAAAGTTCATTAAGACTGCCTTCAGGAGAGAACAGTTGTCTGGATTAGAGGATAGGTAACCAATCATAATATCGTCGGCATACTTGCAGGAAACAAATTTATGAGTAGTGGAGAGATTCGGTATGTACAAAGAAAAAATAAGCAAACAATATAGCACCATGAAAAACACCAGAACCGATATTTATAGCCGAAGACTATGCCATTAAATGAATAAAATTGGGCCCTACGGGAGTAGTCGATGGAGATATTCATATTTGGTGTTGCAAGACTAAACGCAGAAATACATTCAACGAACTTACTTCAGTCGAGATAATTAAAGGCATTTAAGTTAACAAAAACATGCCGAGCAATTGAGCAATAGCTGTTGCAAGCTGATGCGCGCACGCATTTAAGAAATAGATTGTTACTAGATTAGGACCATGTGCTTCTTTGACCCTGAGTCCAATCAAGACTTAGAACGCTGATAGTTTAAGTCTATTTTCCCTCTAAACGTGACTTTTCCCCTATTTTTTCTTATTTCCCGAATTATTTTTATGAAATTTCAATTTCCTAAAATTGTTACCGGAATAAGCCTCAGACCACACCACCGGCCATAATTGATCCTTATTGTTCTATTGCTTTATGACTCTGTACTTTGAACATAATTTTCAAGGTTCTTGCTGGCAGGTCCCAAAACAGCATATCAACAGATAGGTTGTCCATAACTATTACCTTTTAGGTCGAACCAAATACACAATCTCATATGAAGACCTGTCTTCCGTCTGCTCTCTGATCGGGTTCGGGATTGTACGGCAATCGCGGAGTGTTCTTCCGGTTCTCGTGGTAGTCGCACTGAGCACCAAAATGGGGTGTATTAGTCTACTGTTCACACGGTCGCTGGATCATTACGGTTCATGTTAGTGGTCAAAACTGCCGCGTGTGTCGTTTGAGTAACGGTTCAGGCTAGTCCGGTCGTATCGTCTATCCCAACGTTACAACATGAACCTCATCCGGGGAAACAGTGTACGTTACATCATGTGATGGAAACAGAGGTTGGAGGGTTCTTTAGACAGCTATGATAGCGAAATGACAATTTAGTTCCTCAACTTTTGGTACAAGAACTGGTTCTTGAGCTATGGAATTTCTGCTAGATTGACCACATCTTACAACAGCTTTTATTCAAAACTGCAGCAAGTTGCATTCCGTTCAGAAACTTCACTTCAACCCTAACCAGAACATAGTTTACTCATACTATTACGCCTACCTATTGTTTTTGCCGATCTTTTGGAATGACGGAGTCACTCAACAAATTAAATCGAATACCAATAGTTTCAGTGGTGCAATATTGTTCGAGTGGAAAGTAAGATAATAAGTAAAACAAACAGAGTTTATCACTGGAAAACCAAGTCCCTGAGCCTGTCCAAGTTAGCGAGGAAATAGTCTCTTCTCGTTATTGTACGGTTTAAAGGTCAGAAATGAAGGTCATAATCCTTTCCACAGTATACCTTAGGGTAAAGTAAAAGTACACAGTTGTCAGAAGTGCTAGCCGGAGCTGGCTTCAAGACAGGAATCGAATTCGCACTGTCCGTATATATGTTGTCGAGATAGGTATTAGTTCGGGTGGGAAAATTGTCGAGGTTCAGTAAACCTAGGGTAGTTAAGAAGTAAGTATGAAAGCGACTAAAGTCACCAGCAACAGTGTAGGAAACCTGATCAATGGAGGTGGCAGTGTGGTGATATAGCATCGTTAACCTTTTTCATTAGGGTGGGTGTGCCATCGACGGTATATATATATATGTATAAATACGTATACATATACGTATTTATTTATATATATTCACTGAATAATTTGAACGGAATCTGCTGGTTGAACGGAACTTGCTGGGAACGAAAGTATAATAAACGTTCTTGATTGAGAGACGGAATATTAGATGAGTATTGTTGCACCATCTTCGGCTCGGGAAGGTGACCACTCGGCCACATCTACTGTGAAACTACTCATTCCAGCAGTTTCTGAAAATATCGAAACCATCCATTCCGACTCCATTGTTCTCAGTGTATGAGTGTAACACTCTTTCATGGAGTAAGTAAACTCTTGTATTTCTCTCATTGTTTCTGATGGACCAGATTATGGACATCATCTACCTTTCCAAGGACGAACCGCTGTTAATTTTAAAAAGAATTTATAAACGGAATCGTCAATCCGTTGATGGAACTTTGCCAAAGCGCAGCCCACCAGCCTGTGCGGTATTCATTATGGTGACACTGAATCCTATTCTTTTAAACATCAATGAAATCTGGTCACCAGATCCTCAACGGATAAGCAGCAATTTTTACTCTCGTAATCGTCAAATTTCTGTACCAGACAGCCGCATCAGTTAAAAAGATTTTGAAAGGCAATTGGTTTGAATAAGTGCAATAAAGGATTCCATTCTGATGGTGTATCGATGACGTTTTGATGCTATATTCTGTACTTTTGAATAAAAGTGTTCTACTGGGAGCCACTATTTGCAGCTCTGTTGAGCGGTCTAGAGGTACCAAAGCTTCCAAGGCTGTGCTATAGATTTGAAAGTTGTGAGTCAAACAAGCCTAAAAACAAGTGCATAGAAATCCCACACACTTTGATTACTGTTTTCCGTCGCAATATTACACGAGGAGTAAAACAATACATTGTTGCCTAATATGTCATTTTTACATGAAATTATTTAAATTCACAATCTTTTTATAATGAATCCAATTAGTTATTCCAAGCTAGAGTGTTTTCAGCAATGAACAATTCTGATAATCGGTCTGCACAGATTCCCTGCTCGGTGATTATATGCGACCCTTTGAGGAATCGGAAGGCAAGATGTAAACCACTGTCCCATGAGTTCTGGCAAGTCTGAGGATAAAAACGGTGAAGTCCTGCAAAAGTATATTAGTTACTTATCATTCAAATAAGAATTCGAATGCAAGCTAGTTGGAAAATTATCGTCAGTATGTCAAAGGCACAGTAGAGATATAAAAACATCTGCTCATGGCCAGTGAGGCACTTTCATTTATGAAGGTGAACCCACACAGAACAAATCTCTAAGTTTAGCCAAATAGCGCACGGAATTTAGTTCAGCCAAAACAATGAAAAACAAAAATTAATCAAATTCGGTGAGGCACACAGGTACAACACGTGTACAGGTACAACACACAGCTCGAAGTAGTGTAGCTAATGTGTCACAGATGGCAACAACCAGCTCGGGGACAACAGAGGTTCATGTGGTTCCGCAGCATACACAACACCGATTGAACAATCAATTGTAGCGCATCAAAACTGTACAGTAAGTTTACACGGGTTTTACGATGTTTCATCACGTGAATTGTATGAACTGTCAGGTGAAAAACAAGATTCCGGTCGAACACTGTTTCATAGGTGGATTGAAATTGCATGATGTTTGCGGGGTTTATGTTTTAAATGATGAAACAAGGAGAGTTCACGTGATCGGGGTATCATTGAATGGATGGATGTAAATCTGTAAAATGTTCGGAAGTACAAAAATGTAAATATAGAAATTCCCCGAACGAACGGTATGGTGAGATTTGTTCAGTGGGACTAAACATATAAAAGATTTATTTTAAATTTTTTCTCGCATTGGGCAACTGGTGAAACTTGATGTGATTAAGGTTACACTTGACTGAAGGAGATTATTTCAAACCTCAATGAAGTGCGTCGAATGCATTTTCCAAACACTCGAATTCGGAAACATTGTTTTTAATGAGTTCAATAGAAAGATATTAGATTTCCGCATCAATTATTCAATTAAAAATATGCGGAGGCAAGATATGAACCAAGTTCACTGCAACACAAAATAATGAGACATCAGTTGTTCACTGCAAATAGCCCACGGAAATACTGCAGTATATACTACCCAAATGACTGTGCAGTTTACCTCAACAATTTTGGACTCCAACCAGCAGGTTCTCGATTTGAGTCTTGGATGCGATAACAACGTAAGTAGGCAATGCTGGTAACGCCAAGTGAAAACGAGAGGGCTTTTCGGTGGTCCTTGTTGACTATCGTATATGAGCACAAGTTATCAAATGCATTCAGCTGTACGGGATGACCAAAGTCCTTAGGAGTTAGGCCCGAAAAACAGCAATACACAGACTTCATTGTCTGTGAATGCGTTTGTATCTCCTTTTCTCGAGCAAATGAAAGTGGAGTGGGGGACCGAACCGATAGGTTCCAAAGTGCAAAATACTTGATAATCACGATGGACAAGTTGATACAAAGTAAGTGTTTTGATCGCATCGACACCTGAGCCAAGAGATTTACGGGGAACACCTTAAAAATCTCCCAAGAAGATGAGCCAGAACAACCCCAGATTTAGCTGCAATATGGAAGCAAAATCGGGTCTCAACAGCAAAGGGAAGTCAAAAGAGGGGAAGGGATGAAACAAAGTTTGTGTAGAAAAAGTAGAAAACTCTCCTCGCAACACGCGATGCGGTGTGAAAAAAACGAGGAGATCAGTATTTGTAAGAGGAGAGTTGAAGGTTAGGAAAATAAGTATGAAAAAGAGTGAAGTATGAGGAGTAAAATGCATTAGATTCAAATTGTAAATGGTGAACTCATGTATGACGTTTGCTTGATGCAAGCATGATAGAGGTTTTAGTGGGATTGAGAACAACTCGATGTTTAATGCCCAAAACAGTTCACGCACTCAGATCTGAATTGCATGAACTAAAAGCAGACAATCAATTCTACGGGATGATATTAGAAGAAGTAAGGAAACATGGAGGACTGGTACCATCTGAAAAACCATAATTAAGATGAAGTGTTTCGGCTAAAAGTGCGTTGGTGATGGCAAGTAAAAGGGATGGAACCTTGTGACACGAGGGAGTTAAATCAGACTGCCCTCGAAATGATTCCATCAACACTAACCCAGAATGAACCTTTACAAGGAAAAATTTGTATCCGAGGGATGAAAAACGTAAATAATTCAAACTTAGAAAGTTTCTCAAGGACCTCGTTGCGCCAAACCAGGTCCAACTCTTCGGAGATATCGCGGGAAACCATATGCAACTTTGCAATATTGATGAGCTGCGGAATACCAAGTATGTGACCTGTCGTCGGGTGGTATGCGACAGTGAAAGCCCTTTCACCACTGTCTGAGACGTTCCATATTATAGTGAAGTTGTTCTAAAATCCCCAATACCACGAATTTATAGAGAGGCAAGTGGAGACAGGAAGGGCGGTAACAAACAATTTACGTCATGAGATTCACGATTAGAGAGATACGTTCGCGGTTGATGACTTGAATGCTTTATTGATATGCCTTGTTTTGGTTCGAGGACCAAGTATTGAACCATGGTAAATAGTGGATGCGGGATGATTAGTCAGTGGAGATATGAGAGAGTTCAAAGCGAGAGGCAAATATTCCAGCCTTTTGGAAAAGATCCGGGCTCAGATGGCCAGATGAGTTCTTATGTGGTGGAAAGGACATGGGGCAAAAATGAAGGAAAACTGGGTTGGCAAGGGACCAGAACAAACGCCGACCTGAAAGACAGTTACCGAGGTTGTTAGGCTTACGCCGAACAACCTTACATTGATTTTAAGGATGATTATCGACATTTCTTCCAAGCTTGCCTATAGCAGCGATGATAAGAGGAAATTAGGACAAACGCCAGAGTTGGAAAGGTTTATCTCTGGCAACGACTGGGCTGTAAGAAGTATTCATGAAGCATTCACTTATTTGGAACTTCTGTGTCTCAGAAAAGTAGAAAATGAATAGCCACATGTCAACAACGGTCTCTTATACATTTGAGGTTTGATTTGAAGATCAAGAGGAAAACGCCCAGTCGCAGTTGGGATAGGACGCCAGGAAATTGAGGAGCCATTCCTGTCAGTGGACTTGTATCGTTAAGATGGGCGGCGAGAACGAAATGTTTGATCGAGAAATGGGGTATAAACATGAAAGTTAATGGGTTTAGAGTTAAGAATGGACTTGAATCCAAGGATAGGGATATATCAACAGTAAATTTCAGTCAAACGTTTCACGCACGAAAATGGAGCCAATGGTGAAAGGTCGTTTTGCAGTACCAAAGGTTTCTGCTTCACGGCCTACGGTTGAGTTTGTTGTGACGTGTGCTAACCAGTCGCCGTTGTTAGCAATAAAGTCATCCGGGATGTTACCTGAGGGTTTGAGTTTGGTTGCAAGATAATTCCAACGAGCAGTGATGTAAGTCCGAAAGCACAACTATCAGAACTGTTGGGAGAACGATAACTTATATAAAAGGGGTGGTTTGAAGGTGGGTAACGCCGCTTAGTCATAAGAAGTCCAATTTGCAAGTGTAACCCCCAAGTGCAGACAGATTGATGCCTGATTCTGAATGATAGGTAGAGAAACGCAGTTACACGAAACGCGTGTGACCTTGCGAATGGAATAATGTAGCCTCTAAGAGAAAGAGAATAATGGAGAAGCCAGATTCAGTGAAAGGAAATACGAAATCGTTGTGGCGACTAAGACAGCGAAAAATAAACGACGCCTACCAAAAACTGAGTCTAGTAACCAACTGCTTCTTGTCGGCATTAGCATTGCTCGTAAGCCGAATTGTTATTTCGATAGAAATCCACATGGGCAGACAAATCCCTGAATTTTCACAGTTGAATTTCCATTCTGTACTAGTTGGGACGAGTTCAAACGGCCTTCAATCGAGTCAGGTAAATACGAACTTTCGAGCATGTTCCATTTAAGCGATAGAACAGTGAAGTGACACTGAATGCTACTGATTATATGTCAGTACACATAGGGACCCTTGTCACGTCGATAGATTCACAGAGGCTAAAGATAAACTAACATCCAAAGTGATGAAATAAAGCGAATTTTGCGTACATTTATCTGTTTGACAGTTTCTAAAAATTTCACTATCGTGATCTCAGATATCACTCAGATATAGTTTACCCCACCCTGAACAATAACGTTTCTTCCTTCTGTTTCAAGTCAAGTTTTATCTGTCAGTTCATGTTTCTGTGCGTGGAGCTGTTTGGAATGAGAAGATATATCGTGGGTAAATAAGTGAGCGAGTTCAATCCGAATCAAGCTCATTATAGGGTAGGCCTAAAACACGTTACTCAATGACAACCGAAGAGAAACTGAATACGCAAGAATAGCGCGTCATTCATTGCGAATATTGTTTAGGTGGAAAGAATTCGAGTCGATTTTGAGGACTTAATTCGCTTTCTCATCATTATCAAGAGCTCCCAATTATTACCGATTGACGAGGCGGGGTCACTCAGTCGATGCAGTTTCGCGCTGAGTAAACATATGTTACTTTGTCTCTAGATGTTCGGATATTCTTTGTACAGACAACCGAATTAGCCACATTACCGCCGGACCGGAATTAAATAATATCTCTGTAGGACAGTCCTCTTTACCTATCAATCTGTTATCTCATTCCTACAGAATTGATGCTATGATATTTATACCTAGATGGATGAGTATTAACGTTAGAATTTTAATTGCCATACGTGACAAAAGCACCGAATACTTCCTGCATCTTTGTACAGCAGTGCGTTCTAGTTCCGGGCCCCGGCTGGACGTTCAACGTGTGCTCCTTATCAGTTATCGAACACATAAATGAATGCAATAGCACGTGGGAAATAGATCAAATCTGACAGGATAAGATCGATAAGAAACATGAAATGCACATATCCGGGGTTTGGTGATTTCTCACAGGTAATAAAATAAGTTGATGAATAACCGAAAAGAACCGTTAGCGCTACCCGTTGCTAGATGTTGGCTGTGCTTGCTCCTGAATTTTTCTGGGAACGATTTACGAAATCAATCGTCGGAAAAATCTACATGCCTGAAGTGCGCAGAATTTCATGAAATTTATGTACACAAACCAAACATCTCTGATCGTCAGTGAAACTTAAAAAAAGTCGTTTGTGTTCTCTGGATGGGATTATTCAATGAAAGGTAACTGAATCGGTTTGTTTCACCCATTATTTCCCTGAATCTGGGTCTCGTAAAGTATCGATATACCCATTTTTATTTCTTAGTCATGCTTATCATGAAAATATTTATGGACTGAAACTGTTTTAGAATTAAAACCCTCTAGCATGATGGAGGTGACAATAGATGCAATAAAAACAAAAATGTTTTAGTAATGGTTCCCACCCATAGTCAGGTTAGTATTTGTTTACTGACACTGATACAAACCAATTAGTCCCAAACGGGGAGTAAATATAACATAAAAACCCAACACTGATTTCAATAAATATATCTAAGATAAGAGATAGATAATACTTGAAAATGAAACCCATAAAACCTATTACGATTCCAAAAGTCATATTTTTTCAGGGTAATTAAGTAACCTTCTAGACAGGAAACCAACTCATTTTTGCAGCTTTATCATTTTGATCACAGAATCACCGAAGTGATTCAGTCCGATCACTTGGAGACCTTGCCAGTGCTGGTATGTGTATGCGTTTTCTGACAAAGGAAAAGCGATTAAAACAGCGTGAATCAGTTAACACGGAGAGATTTTACAGTTCCTTGTATGTCTGTTGCGGACGAGGACAGCCAAAGTAGATCATAAATGATAGCGCATGTGATAACACATACACGCCAATATGTGACAGTCCCATTGTTTGTTGTTGCTTCACCATAGTTCCGTCCAGTTAGATTACGGAGCGCCTCATATGTGTATAAACCCACTGCTGTCACTATCACGAGCACCATCATTTGACGGTTTCACTTATTGAAGAGACGAAAAAAGCGGAATACTTAAATCTTATTTTGACAATACCTGATGGGGTCCAGGGGAAATGAGTTAACACAACTGTTACAACTGTGAAATGTTCGGTTATGAAACCCATGTAAGGGTTACGGGGTTATCGTACTGCATGATTTCCTTGGAGCACACGTGCTGCAGTGAACCAGACCAAGACAAAATTACCTACTAAATAATTCGATGATCAAAGACTGTTTTGCATTAACAATATTGATGCTCAGGGCACACGTGTGACGGCTGTTTGAACAATCCTTATCCCAACCATCAACAACACCGAACGCTAGTTTATCATAAGCGTAATGAGATGTCATCTTGCTCTATCTACTATCAAGCATCGCGTTCTTTCACAAAATGGTGACCGATTTATTTGCAACATTTGCCGGATATGGTTTAATTATTTATTTACCCGATCCAGTAAGTTACTCTCCTTATATAATAACAACGAGTGCCGATATATTATCGGTACTTATGCTATTATTTGGATCAGTTCGTAAGGTAATATGAAACACAAAGCCATGAAAAGTGTTCCACTGTGGATTCATCATCATCATTATCATGTGACAGCCGATGTAGTTCACGTGATTGAAAATTCTAATAAATCATGGTCAACTAGTGCACACCCCCAATTTGCGCTATTCTTGGAACTTTTACGACTGATTAATTTGTGCGTATGAGAGGGAGAGAGAAAAGCACGTGAAATTCCATTGGCCCTGAATTATTTACCATAAGTCCCGTTGGATAACAGTCAGGGTATTGAAAAAAATTTACTGATGAGTTGGACTGCTTCCCGTATCTTTTTGCATGGACAAGCAATTTTAACTATTCCACCTCAGTGCTGATTCCAAATACAGGCAGATGACTCAAAGTAGGAAAAAAGTCAGTTGTTAGGCTAAGGCAGCGAAAATGTCTCCTATAACCTTGAAACTGCAGAATCACATGTCGGCTTAAGGATTGCAGTTTTTGAGTACATATATATTTTATAATCCGTTCCAATCCCATGATTACCAAAGAAATTCATATTTTTAGTGGATTATTTGTTAAAGACACCATTTGAAATGCATCGTTATTACTTTAAACATTGAGGCGATTACGTGATAACCGTAATGCATTTACAGGTCTTTATTACTTGGGAAATGTTGACGTTTGGATGAAAAATTTCTTTCAGTTGGGAAATCTTGATAAATTCAACTGCAAAAAGGAGCTAAACCGCTTTAACATGAAGCACATAAAAACATTCTTTCGCTCAATGACTTACGCAGTGACTGCCTCACTGACTGACTGATCGACTGATTATTTGATTGACTGACTGAATGAATGAATGGATGAATGAATGAATGAACGCATGAATGAATGAAGAAAAGCTAGGCTGAAGAATTGAGGACTTTTATCTGTCAACGCTACAGGAACACGGACTTACGCAGAAGAAGCAATTGTTGAAATCATGTTACCTGAATGAGGATTACTGGGAGATCGGAGACCGATCGGTTTTAATGCGCGTCGTTTGTTTCCGAATCTAATTACTGTCCTACCTCTCTCAAATGAAACCGTTCTGATATTTAATGAATTAACTGATATTAGAACGGAAACATTACGTTGGTAAGATTTGGATTCATTTTGAAGTTTAATCCGTAAGTAAACCTATGTGAACACGCTATGGCAATGATAGTTGTCGATAATAAATTGTTGAAATGTTTCCGCAGTGACAAACCATTGTCACATCAAGCCGGAAGTCATGTTTTCGAATCCTCAATTACCATCATTTTCCAACGTTCGTACTTCTCTCTCAAATAGTAGAGTGATTGATGCATTATAATTTCAGTAGGTTAGATCTAACCTAGAAATGGTGTGTGTGTGTGTGTGTGAGGTTGATGATATTGTCAAATCTCAAGTGTGGCGATTGTGAAAAGTTCAGTGGCTTCGGTGGGTTCCAACCCACGCCTGGACGCCACCTACACTCTACCAGCTGAGCTACGAGGCTACACCGATAGCACTGATCTTTTCACATTCGAATTACCCATCCCACTTACAGAGCCATATGGCATCCACCAGTTAGCATGTAAGCTTACTGCCCCGATAGGTTTTCCTTAGAATTGACCGGAGTCCACCGAATGAACATCTAAGACAAAGTGAATTGTGCAAATGGATGTTTGGTGGATTTGAAGTTTGTATGGCGATTGTGAAAAGTTCAGTAGCCCCGGTGGGATTCAAACCCACGCATGGACGCCGCCTACGCTTTGTGCACGTTCATTTGGTGGACTTCAGTGAATTCTGAGGAACACCTATCGGGGCAATCAGCCTACATGCTAACTGGTGGATGCCATATGGCTCTGTAAGTGGAATGGGTAATTCGAATGTGAAAAGATCAGTGCTATCGGTATGGCCTCGTAGCTCAGCTGGTAGAGCGTGTGTTGTACACAGGTGTGGGCGGCGTCCATTCGTGGGTTTGAATCCCACNCCCACCGAGGCTACTGAACTTTTCACAATCGCCATACAAACTTCGAATCTACCAAACATCCAGTTGCATAAAGATCAAGTGGTTGAACACATTGTTGTGAGAGGGGTTTAAGTGGGTGGGTGGATTCCTTGCTCGTAAAACTGCTTCTGAAGACATTGGAGGTACTACGGCCTCGACCGAATCAAGGGCGAAACGGTTGACTCTGAGTCTGCGGCTGAAATAAATTTTACTAGATTCAGCGGCTTCCGGTGATTCTTACTCATATGGTTGGTCTTGTGAAGGTGGATGTATCTGTCGCCTAAAGCAACGTTTATCCGATAGCGTTCATGAACACTACCAGGTTTGTTAAACGACAGCAAAATCAGAATAAGTGTGAGCACGGTTGGTTTGCCTCTAATTGAGTGAAAGCATTTAGTGGTTGCGGTAGATACACTTAACCTTATTTACCTAGCACAATGTAAACACAAAAATCGGAGAAGCTGTAAGCAGTCTGACGTGCATTCTCTCCGGGGGGCTCAAAAGTATTTTGTGCATCATTTCAACATTTTTGGGTCCAATTAATCTCCTCCAACACATCTGCAAACATTAATGTTGAAACCGTGATCGATTTATGCGCACATCTTCGTACCAGTGTTTGGATTAAAATACATGTAATCTCAACTGCACCTCGTCATCGCACTCCAGTTTAGTATTGTTCACGTCTGGTAATGTCTTTCGACATGAAAACAATTAAATGATCCTAAACGATCCTGGTACCATGTTTGGGTGGCTCTGAAAGTAATTTACTAAACCTTGTTATGAATAATATCGGTCGTTCTTCGATTATAGTTTTTGTCATTATCTGGAGTTGGGTGGTAAATTCCAAATGTTGTTAATGTATTATAACGCTGTTTGGGATAGGCATTACCTCCACTTCATCTTGATATACCTGGTTATAATTCGTGAATTCTACGTGGCAAAAAGACGCGCTATTGAGACCAGTTACACAATCATATTAATCGGCACCATTCGTGATAAGCGATCAGTACCTACTGATTCATTCCTTCACATCGAATCCCGCTACTGCAACAAATATATCGCTCTGATCGAGAAATCCTCTCATAAATCGTATCATCTGTGTTTCAAAACCATGCGGATATTGAATCGCGCTGTTACTCTCCTTACCAAGTAAAGTTATTCACCACATGTTTGAAGTGTTTACGGTGACATCCGAATGTGAATGAGCCAGTCGTTTTTCACGCTCGTCGACAAGGCCGTGGTCTCGTTAACATGCTCGAACATGTTCGACAGAATCGTGTTAGTGGAATGAATCATCTAAGAAACATAACGGACGGAGACAACGTGCCAGTATTTTTAATAGACTATAATCTAAAAATGTATCAGTATTCCTTTACCAAAGTTTACTTCTCACCAATCCAAAATTCAACCACGGTGGTACTCCTTAGTTCTCAAATATTATGGATTGCGATCACCACGATTCAATCAATCGATTGAATATTCCAGTAAATGACAAAGTGTGCTCACTTGGTTGCCCAAGTCAACATGTCCATCCGCTATTAAAGGCCATGTATTGACGTAGAACACAATGCGGCCCTGACACCTGACAATTTTCTTAAGGTACGTTAAAGGTTTACATAGAGAGTCACACGGACAAGCACACACACCGTACCAGTTGTAATCACTGAAAACAGACAAACGCGTACTACCATGTTCAAATATTCTTACGGAAGGTGCCTTCGGATATGACGGGCTAAGTCACATGCGTATTATGGCAGATTAGATGTGTAAATTGTTGTGTAGATCGTTCTGAATGTATTTTAGTCCGCCAGTGCTCCATAATAAATAAAAATCTGTGAGAATGATTGTTTTAGACTACAGTGACGTATTTTTAACTGTTGATAAAGTTCAGCTTGTCTGTTATTGCGGACTATGGAGTTCCTCCCTCCCCCACTGTTACTCTGCTAAATGACTATTTTTCCCCTTAGAAAACGGCTTACGCGCTACGGTGGTCAATTATCCTCACTCTTAGCTTCCGAATCAGGGGTTCGTTAAGAAGCTATTCTTTCTTCTTTTTCACTTATTTGGTTTTCATGCCTGGTTTAAAGACTGTCTGCTGATGAAATGCGTTGATGACGTTATCTTTGGCGCTTTCTATCATAACCTCGTTCTCTCCAAAATCCAACTTGATCTCTCACAACCTAACGAGTGGTCTTCTGCAAGTAAACTTTCCATGAACCAATCTAAATGTGTGAATGTCTTATCTTGTCGCCGATTGGGCAAATCATTCTCTGATTATTTTGAGAGTGATCAGCTTCTATTCGTTAACGATACACTAGTCGGTCGGAGAACATCAGTAACTACTTGAGTGCTATTTTTGATAATTATCTTTCTTGGTCTGAGCACAACAACAATGTTTTTGGAGAATTCAGAAGGTTATTGGGTTTTAGTCTACGCCTAAGGCACTTAACCATTCCCTCCAATCTGATAAAGACGTTTTTACATGTATGCATCTTAACACACTGATTCTAAGCCTCCTCAGTGATTTTTCCCGATTTATTGTGAAACGATACGTCTGATATCCAGATAACTGAAGTATTTTTTTACCCATCTATTGTGGTTTACCCCGAATTCACATAATCCATTGCGCTCTCTCCGTACTAATGATTAATTATTCCACGAATTTCTGTCTGATCCCCGTCGCCCCCTTAACTCCGCATTATCTAAATGTATTTCCATCTATTCTACACTTACCATGTTAAAACTCATTCGGGAACGCATGAAAATGCATAACTCGTATTTAACCTACAGTTTCTGTGTATACTTCATTATCCCTCATCCTCGCTTTTTTTCACCCGACCCGTATTTTGCCAGAATCACCCATAACCTCGTCTAGTTATTCGTTTCTTCGTTTTATTTGGGACATTTGTCAGCTGAATTTGCACCAGGTGGTGTAATAAAGCAATCTGTTGACTTGACTTGACTTGACTTGACCACTTACGCATCGTGGCACGTTCATTGCCCCAGCCAAACAAGATTTATCCGCAACTCGCCTCTAGTAACACTACAGTAGTGAGCAGTCTATGCATTGGGGTAGAAAGGGTGTTATGACTTCAATGGGATTCGTATTTTATCCATAATTTCAGTACAAAATGGAATAATACTATAGTCTGTATTCTATTCTGCTATATTCTCTAACGGCTCCCGATCCAGCAATTTATTGTAACACTGGATCACATTAATTTACCGCAAGTAGAATCGCCAAGCAGATGCACGTTTTACCCGTAATATCCGCACTTTAAGACAACTAATCAATTTGACCAGTTCAACAAAGCTAACTTTCGCGAGCTGATTCAGATAATCGGACAGTGGTTATTAAAATCTCATTAACTGTCAAAATTTATTAGACTCATCAGATCAAGGAACAGCATTAGTATTTTTGCTTTCTGTCTATGTAAAAGTAAATTCTTGAGTAAAACTCTCCAAACTCGATAGAAATGCGTCGGCACACTGTTCATTGACAGACTAGTTTTAGTCGATCAACCATAGGCACTCTGTCCCTTTTGGTAGCGGAGGGTACTTGTGTTCATGTTCGTCTGTGTTCCTCCTTTGTTTCAAGTAACTTGAAAGCGCCTCTCCATGGAGAAATATAACTCATTTTCTAATGTGTGTACTATCCTTGTATTTTGAGAGCCAGAAAGTGGGCACAGATCCTGTGCGGCCCTTTGTGACGGGAAAACTCGAACTGCGTTTCCCGAATTTGAACACCTGCTAATACTTTTTGAATGGGTTCCAAGATGGGATCTATCTTGTATATTATAGTCTCCCTAGACCTGTTTAACGCCAGTTCATTCATTGATTATGGCTTTCAGTGTCACCTATGAGAAACAATATTTGCAACCGTCGTAGCACAAAGAAATGCATACTACATGCTGAGGAGTACCTTTTAAGTTAGAATATTTCGATTCCCTGAACAATGGAGTCAAATCTAAATTCTATTTAGGCCAACCAATTCAAAAAGAAAAAGCGAAACCACCGGCTAACAATTCTATCTGCACACACGTAAGTCATAACTGATTGACAGAGCGTAATAACGTTTGAACCCACCATCAGAAGATCAAAACACTTTCAACACATTTACTATAACCAGCTCGGAGAAAAAAATGCAAAGCATGCAAGAGGAAACTCGCCTAATTAAACAAAATATTCGTGTTTTTCGTCCCCAAGGACCGATACGCAATAAGAATCAACACAGATTGCAGCAGCTCCGATTGTCACTCGGATTTTAATGAATTGAAAGCAATTCAGCTATAAAGCAAATCTGGTTCTGATTCCATAATATACGTATAACCAAAACTGTGTGCGTATTGGTAGCCCTAATTATGCACTCCGAAGGACAATAATCCACACCAACTAACACCCAACTGACTCAACACGTCTAGGGACAGCTATTTCACTTTAAGCTCAAAGTGGTAACTCGCACTCGTAATTAGGTCACACTGTTAAGGGTCGAGACATACAGGTATTGACCAAACTCATGCAACAGTCTGATTTTCATCACCTTTTTCCTCTCAATTCTTCGTTTTTTCCAACCTCATTCACGAGATTGAATACGATATTGCTCCACATCACACGCAACATATCTGATATAATGTCCACTTATGTCGTTGCCTCTATTAGCCATACACCATTAAAATGTACAATGTTTCGATATTCACGATGATTGCCGGTGCATCAGTTGTAAACACTTTCATGAAATCGGAATCATTTATTAAAAACAATGAATTTCCATGCTGCTTTGCTTAAAATATTTTCGACATCTCAGCTGTAACTTTCGAACTACTACAAATTTTATCGCCACACTCAAGGTCGCGCAAATTCAAACGGGGATAGGAAAGAACTAAGAACATTGAAGTGGGAGATAAAATCAGGAATAAGTACACTGTACCCATAACCATCAATATACAATTATGACATTGGAAACTGAAATAAATTTCCAAAATGAGAGTGATGCTGCACAAGTTTGATCAACATCTGTAGGCGAAGTCTTACAAACAAAATTTCACAAACAATGATTCCTGATATAACCCATCTTTTCGAATCCTACTGAAGCATACGTTCCCAATTTTAATCACTGAGGTCCGACATTGTGTATTGGCTTTTGACCAAATTTGATTGATTATGGTGAAATGAAGAAGAACGCAGAACTGCATATTTTCTCATGAGCTATAGAAGTTAAAATTATTTTTTTTATCTGCTTACACTGAAAAATCATGGTCACATAACTGCGAAAATGCTTCATATCGAATAATGGTCTCTGTAGTAATGTTGTGAGATGCTACTTAATGGTGAGTATTCGGTAACATAGTTGGTAATTTAGTTCAACAATCAAAACCTAACAAGATCATCGAAGGCAAATGACTAGTTATCCAAGAATAGCTATCGATCACTACATTCGTTACACATTGTGCGGCCAGGAACTGATGAGATTTCTGTATTATTTATGCCAAATTATTGATATCCCATCTGTAATCCTCAATAGACGACTAATGACAAAGTAGTAAAAATCGGTTCTCGTAGCTCGGGAGAACTGAATTCTATTTCGCCTGTTCTCCAAGCTTGGCAATTTGTTTGCGAACGTTTCATCACCAGCCGAGAATTGCCTTGGAGAATTATAACAGTGATAGTTCCTAATGCCTCTCGAACGAAAAGATAATATAACAAACATCAGATAATTAAACATTGATAAAATAAAATTAAGGAATTAAGAATGACCCTGCATCAATGTTCTGTCTAGCATATTGTAGCACACGATTGATGACCGGTACGCGATCTGTACGACTGTTTACAAACACTGTCTCCTACATTGAGTTTAACATATGTTTTTCATATTCTCTCGGTTCTAACTGTTTCTTCGGAATCATGAATGCAATTTCGTAAATAATCATTTTGGTTAGTTTGTCTAATTGCTGAAATTATTTCATTCTGATATCTTATGTTATCTGATTCATCGTTGTCGTTCAAATCCAGCCAGTTCGAAACAACCGGATTTTCAAATGTGATAATTATATTATATGCATTTTCTCGGGACCGATCAGAGTTACTCTGCAAGTTAGTCGGGCTATCAGAAAAGGATTTTCCATTGATATCCAGATCCTTTAAACTTCATTCTGGATGCGGATTCCAAACATCCTCGAAAGAAACGAAATATTTTAAGGGGCCTGTCTTCAAAGTTGAGTCTAGTCGAGTGATTCCAGAGGGTGAAACGAACACCTCTGAATATAATCAAAACATTTTCTGAGCGGATACTTTTAAAGTGATGTGCGAAGAACGAGGATGATAAAATAAAGTTGATGATATATTCATGTGGTAGATTAGGTGTGGGCTGAAGAGCTGGTAAATGATAAAAAGCTGTTTTGACCTGGTTGTGTCTCATCAGCCGTGTGAATCCATCGACCCAACTGGGGATCTAACCCGGGACCTCACAGGTAGAACGCAAGCATACTACCCACTCGGCCACTAGGCAGCTTGTCAGACCGTTTCTCGTTTTGAATATTAATTATATGACACAACCCACCTAGACGAACTTATTGCAAGTATCGGTCCTCGCGCATCCCAGAACCAGCGTCCAGGTTTACAATAATCTCAGGAGGGTCCTACTCAAGTAAATTCGGACTGCTACCTAGTTGGCGTAATTTTCACCCGTGGAATCAGCCAAACTGACCATGTCGTGTAAACGAATCAGTTGTATGAACGCCTTACACGAAAGCACTGTAAACTCACTGCACCTGCATACAACGACTACCCAGCAGTGCTGGCAAATCGAATGATCTAAGTCTTAAACGCCTCCATCAGGTATACTAATAATGGAAGATCAATGAAACGGAGTTTCGGAAGCAGTTCAATGGTGAACGAAACGTGGATTAGACATGGTCAAATTTCACAGCAAAATGTCTGTCGAATATCCCAATGAGTGCATTGTTTTACGAATATCGTGCTGGTTACAGTGCAACCAAACAAAAAAAGCCTACAGATCAAATTTATTTTATTTTGACTTTTTTGACTAAAACTGAATGTTTGAAAAGATGTGTCTGCAAGAATCCACAAAATATATCGAATTACAGGGCTCCCACAAGGAATTCTTATAATCATCTTCGTTTTCGTACAGAGACAGTGATCGAGTGAATGAATTCGTCAAAATAACGACCTATTGGTCCTGAGTTCAAATCATGCTGCTGCCCATTGAATTGCTCTTTTCTGAAAGTTGGCTGTACATTTGTATACTTAGTCAACAAAAATGGAATTGAAAAAGGACACTTGATCCTTCCCATCGCTTTTAAAGTCCATTCTATCTTCAGTTTGTTTTTGCTTCCCTGAAGTGCTGCAATATATTGAAAACTTTTAATTAATTTGAAGGTTTGGATATGTTTGTGATAACTGACAAAGAGCACTGGACAGCTGTTTGGTCCTGTTTGGGATACGTTGCATCTTTCAAAGCGAAGACTGCTAAGGGGTGCGAATTTGAAATCCTTACCTGAAGTTCGAGTCGAGACGGGGACACTAAACGTACACACTGCTGACCAGTCCGAAACAGGACGAAACGGCTGTCCAATGCTCTTTGTCAAACACCACAAAAATTTTCATCGCATGTAAATGTATTCGAATTGTGGAGAATTAACGATCTCCCAAGGAGTAAAACCCAAACCCAAGACCATCAAGAGTGCCTGGTGCCTCTTAACACTTGAATGGGCTAATCCAAGATTGTTACTCAAAAATGTGAATATTTGTTTGTTTTTATCCAACTGACAATAAATAAAACACAACCCAGTTAATTTCGTGACATTTTTTGTCGGATTTCGATGTAACTTTATATTTTCACAGCCTTCTTTGCTTCGTGCGGCTTGAACCAAGCACGATCTATAACAGATGTTTTAAATTATTTACTTTTCACGCCGGATTTTTCGAGAACTGTTTCGATTGACATTGTTCTTGAACAACTCTGACGAAATATGCTTAGCACCAATATGGTGTACACACCAGATATTGTGTTTCTCTTTACAGTCGGCTAAACTCTTCAGTATTCCATTTCAAAGTCATCTTTGACTGCAAGTATATGAATGATTTCAATCCAAAAGCGGTTCTTCAGAGGTTTGTATTTTAATGATTGCGTCACAGCTATTGAACGACATGGTTTAGAAAATCCTCTTAAAAACGATCGTATTATTCTTTTCATTAGGACAGGCCCAAAAATCTCTTGCTCATCTACTAAGCAAAGAGGGACCTAATTTGTGCAACACGAAACGATGCACTCTGCGAGGAACGCGGTTGCACGTGACAATTTTCTGAGTATTCAACTATCAATCAGAGTGCATTTAACAGCTAGTCTAGTCCAGAGACAAATAAATCCGTCGCAATGGTATTGTTTATTAATCAGCCAATACTGTGTCCACAGTTTAACAAGCAGACTGATTCTGCATCACGCGACTCATTTGAGCCCTGCCATCATCATCATTATCAAGTGCTCCAATCATTGTTCACATTCTACCGAATCAAAACAATTTGCCCATGATAGCTTTGTCGCGCGGCTTATTTAACCGAAAACACTAGCGTGAACGACACCCACACTCTGCAAAACGTACGGTCATTCTATCATGTAAAATACGAAGACTCACTTGGGAGTTTCGATCGTGACGCATTCGGTTCACTGTGATAGTTTGTTTGATGAATTCAGTGTTGTACAAATTGGAGAATAGTATCCGTGTTGGGTTTGGCGGCTCCACGTGATTACGGATTCTCACACAGGATGAAGTCACAAAAATGAACTGAACCGGTAATTCTTTTCTAATCAGTCACTATTATAAATTGATAAACAATGAACAATGATGATTTTGTTTAGAGGAATACTGTGCACCTCAATGTTTACAAACTGCGTAACATTGCATACCACAGTAGACGTTATCAGGGAAAATTAAGTGAATTGGTCTCCCTTAATGTAGGCGACATGAAGTTCGTTATACTTGAAATACATTCAAATCTCTGCATATCGTTTGTACTTTCATATCTTGTCCAATAAAGTAACTGCTCATAAATCTTTTGTTGTTTGGTGAGATAAACTGTCTGCGTATATAAGTGCGAAGGTTTTGCTAGCAGCTAAATAAACGTTTTATTGATTTAGCTTTGGCAGATGACTAGGTCACATCATGAAATCATCCCCCCCAGCACGGCGTGAATTGTTGTGAGTCACTTCCCGTGTCAAGGCGAACCGGATTCAGAATACGATTAGGGTTACCGTGATTGGATGATTCACCGCGGCCTAATGTTGATTGAGCAGATGGAGTTTCACAGCAGTTGTATCGAAATTCCACTGTTGTGTTCTCTGAAAATCGCAATAAGTATGAGACCAGAAACAGGACGTTTGACGATGACTCAGAGAACTGCTTATCAACACGTAACGTTTTGAGAACTTTTGAATGTTTACCATGTTGTGGGCAGTCATGCTCAGTTAGTGTCACCATACAATGAAAAGCCTTCAAATCAGCGTACAACTGCTTCATTTAACTCATTAACAATCATCAGGAAGTTGTCCTTCTTGAACGCTGGATAATACCATTCCGATACGACTTTACTTTTCAATGCTTTCTCTGTTTTGCAAATCAATTTATTCCTCTGTAAATATGAGATACCCCAGTATCATTTCAAATTGCGTCAGCATCATTTCGAATTGTCCCGTTGAACTTATAAGAGCTGCCTGCGCCAAGTAATGTGCATGCCTGATATTGACGTCCTGAAAATCATCCAGGTCTGGTTGAAGCACGGGCGAAGGTGTTGTGACCCACCCCAAAACCCTGTGATATATCTTGGCCGTTTGCTTCACGCACGTACGTGGGCGTCCCTAAGTGTGCCCTCATAACCTGTACAATCAAATAGTTCCATTTTCCCGTGACACCAGGGGATCATCCTCAATTGACATACGTCTCAGTGCTATCCAGATTCACAAACACCCTGTATAGGACTTAGAGATAATATTACGTTTCTCTGTAACCATGATGGGGTCACGGGCAACATTTTTATCCCTCAAGCAATGAACAATCAAAATAACTATTTTGAAAATATATCCAAATCGGAATAAAATATTTCTATGAAACCAACTATGGTTTGTAAAACGAAAAGGTGCTGGCGAAGTAGACAAAAGATGAAATCAGGATTGCTTGGTATTATAACCCATTCCGGGTTAAAACACTGAGATGTCTTTTACCCATGCTTTTTTCTTTGTAAGAATTCTGAAATCGATAATCAGTAACGCGGAGTCAAATGGTTTCGTAAGGTTAGTTTTCGCCGCTCATTCTTCTAATAGCATAGCCCACTTACATTGTAGCAAAATCGTGGCAATGGCATATGTGTATTGTCTACTCGTTTCAAGCTATCTTTCCTTCAAAACGCTAGTCAAGTGATAGTTTTACCGAAAATAACAAAGATAACCAAACGTTCCGATTGTGCTTCAACAACACGAACGTCATGACCGTCATCCTCTGCATATTAACCCTAACTGATACGAAAATTCAGAAAATCTAGTTATGATCAACAACTGAAATTAGTCAAAAAATCATCTTTTTGCTACTTGGTGGATTTCGGTTAATCGAACTGAAAGCCGGTAAGTAATTGATTTGTTTCCATTTCATATACAATACCTTGTTTTATCTGAGAATCGGCAGCATCTGCTGCTTCGGGAATAAAGCACTTTGGATATGCGTTGATTCCATAATTTGATTTCTTATTATTTTCTAAAATACCCGCGAAATGCGATTAAATAGAAAATGGGCGTGCACTAAACGGGATTACCTAAGAAACAAATGAATGAGTTGGTCATTATTTACCGAAATTGACTGAAGGAACAAAATCATCCACGTGACTGCAGTCTAATTAAACCGTTCAGACATGGCGCGTTTCCAGTGGGCTATGGCGTGTTTGAACATAACTTCAGAGCTACGACGCCCGGTCCGTTGTACATATCATATTTTCCGTGATTCGTATCCCGGTCATGCTCAATTATAAGGATAATTAACTTTTAAAATGTTTTCAGGCTTTGAAATTAGGTAGGCACATACATTCAGCACCTTTGTTCCTAGTTTCATCTGGAAGCAGTCACGTTTGTGAACACCCGGAACTCTTTCACAACAAGCTTTTGGATAATAACTGAGAAATTAGGCTTAAATTTCGGGTTATCAGTTTTACTCATACACCAGTCAGACTTGCTGTTAGAATGGGGAGAATTTATAAAAACCCATGGATCACGAATAATTTCTAAATAAAGCAAAAAGCAGGATACAAAGACAATTTACCGTTCAAATCTCCAGTGGGTAGTTCTATTTTGAATGATTCTAAGTAAGTTTTTGCTTGTCAAAACCCCAGATAGACTTAGGTTTGCTCTTAACATCATAATCTCACTCGAACTATTTAAGTATGCAAACCATGACTACCGTGAGCATGGGTTAGCTCTACATATATATGTTTGATTCAATTCCTGTATCCATGCGCTCATGATGTTCGTTAAAGACGGTGTACAACAACCTAAACGGCTTTTGCTCTCAACTCCACTATTCGCCGTTCGGTTCCAGAGTGAGGTGGCAAAACAGTACACCCAATAAACAAGCGACTATCGTACATTTCATTATATGCAAAAAAGTATGTAAAAATAAAAAAGGACCAAAATCTCATGAAAGAAGACTCGATCTGGAGAACACAGTACTCAGATTCTAGTCGTAACATTACTTACAAAGAGAGATAACGAAATATCGGTCTCCCGTTTGAAAATGGAGTGCTTTACACGCATTTCATGCACTGAGAAAATTTCATTTCAAACATATTCGTCGTCAGATCGAGTTTGAAATGCACACGCACATACATGTCTACGCACAATACTGACCTAACAGAACATGTTTGGTGACGATACAGAACATGCACTTACCACTAAGCTGACGACCGTGTTGTCTTCGAACCACGTAACGTCATCATCGTTGTTCACCCTGAAGAGCATAATTTACGTTAGCTAAATGCACTATGATATTCACCATGAACCGAATATCATAAGACGAAGAAGATCTGAACAAAATTTCACTTCAATGCTATTTTTCATGTTAATCAAGTATTCAAAATCCAAATAAAATCAATAGCACCAGACATCGCTGACCTCTATTATCATAGCTAAAGATATTTGGTTCCGGTTCAAACGTTATTTTATTCTGTATCTCAGATAATTAGGGAATAACTTTGGTCTACAAAACATTTATTCGGAGGATTTTACCATTTCATTGGAATATCATGAGTCATGACTACCCACATCGGTTGGGTATGATTCAATTTGATTTAAACTGCGATGATGCAATCGAAAGAAGTTCATTTGAGAAAGAAGCGGGTGTCAATTGAGAATTTTACAGCAAGCTTGTCTCTCCGAGAGTTTCCACTCACGAGGCTTCCATTGCAGAACAGAATTAGATTGTTTCCTGTTTGCAGCTCCATTATGAACTTTTTAATCTGTACTCTTACCTCAACGCAGTTTGTCCTTGTTTCTAGAGCTTGACTAAGAAAGAGACACACATGAAGTTTTTCAGCGAAATTTCTAGGGCTATCTTGAACTGACGCTGAGTCTAGCTCAAAAATTGATCTCTAACGCGTACTCACAAAACCGCATTTGACCTGCAGAGGAAAGTTTTGAACAATAGTATTCTTGAAGAATTTATAGGAAACGGTGGTGTGATAACCACCTACAGAATGTACATTGTGTTGGGAGTGAGAAAAATCCATGACGGTCTTTAAACAAAGCGCTTCACGGAAGCGCTTTGGAAGGGTCACATAAATGGATTGTTTAAATGGAAGGTCTGTTGCACACGTATTATCGAGGGCCGACGGTGAAATATCGCGATGTCCTGTTTAACTAGACAAACCGAAATCAAAGCAAAATTTGTAAAATCAGGTCAGTGAAATGTGACTAACCACCAATGGAAACGGCTGTCATGTAATCAAACGTGATGAAATCTATCATTGTGAATCTGAATAACCCGCTGGTGCAAACTGCCAGAAAAACTCCTAATATAACAAACCACTAGAGGTTTACAGTCGAAATTTACGCCGAGGTAGTTCCGAGGAAAAGGACTGCTCCCGTGAATTTTTTCAAAGGAAGTTTTGAACTTGGACCATATGAGGTTACCAATTATCTGGAACAGTTGGTTACCTTAACCGTTAGAGTGTAAGTTTCATGAAATTAGATTTTATGAAGAAATTCAGCATTAGATTCGTAGATTCATCAAAAGTGAATAGCTTGCTACAAAATCTCAGCAATTGCCATATACCTTCAACCGTGTATGTGTATATGTTTTTGACCGAAAAATCGGGGGGAATCAGGTATTACTTATAGTAACAATGTCTGTAAGTCCCGGAAAGTCAGACATGCTTAGTTCAGTTTGACAGCAACATCATACAATCCTTCATAAATAAGTACCAAACCAGTTGACAACAAAAACCACTTATTATTGTTATTATCATCATTATCAGAGTATTTAAACTAAATATTTTTCAATGAAGGCATTTTTATCCATGTGAAATAGACATGAGTCCGACAAAACTAAAAACCGGCTGGATCACGTATATTCTATTGAATCAAGAACCACTATGAATGATTGAGTTGCTCGAATCAAAATCAGACCCATTGAGTCAGTATTGTGTGCCCCAACGATTTTGTCTTCCTTCGTTGTTTGATTTTTTATATCACTTGTGGTGCCCACCGTTGATACTTTATAGAAAGGATGCAATTCCGCTGTCCGAGTAGTATCATCCAAAACCGAATTTCTCTCTACGGTTTTGTGATGAGATTCAATGGACGAATGCATGTTGAAACGTTTTTAGTGTTTACCAAATGTTCAATCGATTTTCATGTGACTTATTTGTTGTTGATTAAACCAAGCGCCTAATTGATCACACCAAAGAGGCGTCTGACATACAGTTCGTCTTGTGTTGTGCCCCAACTTCGCTCAATGAGCCCAAAACTGCTTCCCCGGGCATAAAACAATGCCCTCGAAGAGGGAACCAAACACGTTTCAACATGGGCAAAAGCGATCAGTCTGGCAGAGAGGACGATTGATTCCCTTGTCACGTCTACCCACACATCGGATTCACATGAAACAATGCGTTTGTTGGATGATAAAAGCTGAACAGTCCTACACAAACATATGGTGTAGGCGTGTTACCTCCTCCAATGAAAATTATGCGGACTGGTGAATTTATAATTTGAACTTGTGGACTTATAAAAATTAGAAAACGAAATTCATCATGATACAAAGTTGATGAATGTAATCCTTCTGACCTTGTTATAGCACTTTAAAAGGCCTTAAATAGCAGTTTTTCAAAACCTGGTTGCTCAGTGCATATATTTATATAATGTGGTTATGTTTAACCTAGAAGGTGCAATTCACAGGAGTAATCTATTGAAAAACATATCTTGCAAGGAGATTTTGGTCACTCGTTTATTCAACATGTAAGATTGATCTCATTGAACGATCAGGGTTTGATCAATTTCGTGAACTAGCGGGCTGGGCGGAAAGTTGCCAAAAGAGTAGTGTGCAAACGCTAGAATGGATGATACGCGAAACAGGTTGATGACAAGATGAAAGGGAAGGAATATGACCCCAGTCCAAAATACTTCGGTAGCATAGATTGCGATTCCACCATCTTGGTACTTGCCTCTTCGATTTAAACAAATATCCTTCAGAAGTGGGAACGCACAGTTGAACTTTACGGCAATTTTCCCCCATGGAAATGAAAGTTCATGGGAACTTGATGGTACCCTTTCTGTTGACTGATCACAAGCTTGGTGCAAATAAAACGAGTTTTGTTATCAATGAGTCTAATGACAATACCTCGAAATGCAGTTTTACAGTACAATATACCTTTGCGGGAAAGTTGGTAGCTTCAATGTTCACTGGTGATATGGCTCTATCACGATACGTGTCACGTGAGTTGGTATTTCACGTTTTCACAAATATTCTCATTTATTATACTGAAGCATTTAGTTTTCTTACAACTAAGCATTTATTCACGATATCCACTACGGTTTTACTGGGGTATGGAATACAGGGGGTTATCAATCCAATCACAGACATGAGTCAGTCGAGCACATGACATCTCTAGTTCGACGCCATTTTGGGGAAAAATGCAATTCACGTCTCCTGTGTGAAGTCGCGGTAACTTATGGACCAAAACAAATGATAAGGCAGATTTTAGTCAATGTAATTAGATACAAGTTCAGAAAGCCTGTGGTCAGGCACATCACTTACTTATTCTATTATTTTGAATAACATCAAACTTAACACCAAAAACATTTGAAAGCAATCAACTTACCTGTTAAGTCGTGATAGAAATCTGCAACTATAAAAGAGATATTACTTACTAAATTCTATTGTATGGCTTCACAGGTAATGCACAGTATAATTTTGGCCCCAATGTCCTGTTAGTCCATGGGTGTCGCCCATGTATTCTAAAACTGCGCAATACTGATTATGTTTAGTGATGATCGAGATGTGGCCATTGTTCTGAAGAGCTTTCCGAGGATTGACATCAAACTGAGCCTGCCATTTTGCCAAGTCATTATTGAATTTTCTATGTGCACTTATTTATTGGGCTCTGTGGAAGGAAAACGGTTTTTACGAGGTTCGAAAAAATCTGTTTGTAACTGTTTATGCCTCCAAAATAAGAAGTGTCTATCTTCTGAACTTCTAAACTTTAGGGACGCATTGCACGCCATTGCGATTAGCCACCTTTTACTACTCACAATTGTTAGTTTACCCTTGTTATAGAACTGAAGTAGTTATCACCAAGGTCCTGATATCAGTTCGCCGAGTAACTAGCAAAAAACAACGTCCGATAGCCATTGAAAAGTATGGTTACCTCATCGTGTACATGAGGTGTGAGCTTAAAAGCTACAATTCACTAGACAGCTGTATCAATCTGATTTGATTTCATCATCAGGGCGAATTCATCGACCCCTCTGGAGATAGAACACAGGACCTCATGAGTAGAACGCAAGTATGCTATCCTCCGGGTCGAACAGACTGTCCTTCTGCTTATTCAAACTTCCCAAAATATTGCTTAGTAGTTTGTAAACATTTACATTTATCCGGTGGATTTACGAGTTTTCTCTATGTTTTGCCTAGGATCATTATTATAACATTTAACTAACTTATTTAGTTACTTGAAATGTCCTGACTGTTTTTGAATGCTCTGATTCCTGAGACACGGTCAGTGATATAATGCTTTAGGGCTAATGATGAAGAGTGTATGCTCACCCAACGAACTCTGTGTCAAATTGTGGCACGGGCTGCTCATTTGAACTTCTGTTCACGCGTATCCTACCTAAAAAATGAAAATTTTTTCTCCTCCCACTTGCATCAAATTTCGCCATTTTCAAGATAGTTATTTTCAGTGATAACTTTCGTTCGCTATTTTCCATCAGGTTCAAACCAATCTCACATTGTACCAGTTCAATAATCTACGAGATTTCATCTCCAAAATGTATACAGCCTAACTTGTCTTGTGTTATCCGCATTGGAACCAATAATCGCAGAAATAACACTGACTCTTCCATAAAGCACCTTGAAATGCACTTTGATTACTATCGCTGCTGAGAAATCTTTGATATAAGTTATTATACAAACATTTCGTTACTTTTCCGATTGATCTGCTCTGGTTCATGGATGACATTTCGTGAGTAGTCCTTTCAGCGGAAACTGTTCGAAAAGGGTACATTGATAGCATGCCCAATTTTTGACAGTATTATCGTGAATATCTTGATAACTATTTCTCGGAAAATCGCACACACGCCCTCTGAAAACTCCGTATATTTCACCGGTTGATTCAAAAGTATCTAACGCAGAGAGGAAAATCATTTGCTTCATTGATGCATCACAGGGAGTGTATGGTCAATCAGTGGTTTGTATTAAATGCTTCCGACTGACCTTAAGTGCACCAGCGAGAGGTAGCCATTTGCGTATTGATTAAGCCAACTCCAATTGCACTGCGGTCATAAAATTAGCGGTAAATGAAATATGATCTATTCGATTTGGTTACATACACTGATTACACAGCCAGCGACTGTTATCACTGAGTGCCACGTTGGAATCGTCATCCGTTCTCACGACTGACAAACTACTGTGCACAACCTTTGCACACGTTAGGCTGTATATGAATTCATTTGTGCATTTTGTGGAATGTAGGTTTCACAATCATAATCTCGTTTGAAATTTTCCACGACTTTCAACTTCTAACGACCGAAAAATTCCGACACTATTAACTATTAACATTGCTCAGAGCGCTGACTGTAGATATGATGATGGTTTAGTTGATTCTTATTAGGTAACCTTGTGTGCAATGAACGTTTCAGGATCACGTGGAGGCTGTGTCATTTTGGCCTATTCAGAAAATGGGATGGCTTAAATGTGAGCTTTAATCATTGCATTGTGTACATTAGAATTCATTTAAGGTGGGACAGATTATTCAAACAATTGAGGTAGTGCTTTTCCGAGTAAATTGAAAAGGATATTCGGCTTTAAAAAACTTTGGAAACAATTTACCCTGAGCAGACTCCAGACATTAGAATAACAACGATCTTTTACGTTGTTTTCATTAAATGTGCGATTGCACAAACAGCACGTAAGAAGAAAATTGTTTGAAGGCTATTCGGAGCAACATTTGGATAGATTGAAATGGAAACTTATGGTAGTGGTGGTGGGATTCGAACTTTTATCTTACTGGTCGGTTGTTTGGCAACCTGAATCAACATACCACCGACGCATAGACGCTGCACAGCCTTAACTGTGGCTTTTGGACACCACCTAAGATTGTAACTCGGTTCATATAGAACTGCCGAACTAAGTGATGCACATTGGACAAACGATGCCCGAGTATCAATCCAAGTGGATTCTGTATGTATGCCTAATGATTCCCAAAGAGAACAAAACAGTTAGACAGTGATAATTCTACAGCTTTCATCGGTGCCTAACACATTTAATGGATGTGAGACATCCACATCGGATAACTTGAATAAACTTTTGGGACTGGTTCAGCTAAACTAATTCAACCAGAATATCGAATGAGCTTGTGTAGACATGTGTTATAAAAAGCGATCAAACACGATTGAGAAAAGCAAATTTCAAGCGTCTTCCTTTTTCACACATCCACTTGATCTGTCGAAAACCATCCTTTCAGACATGAGGGATAATAAATCACAGTGAATAAGCTAAGTAAAGGAGAAAAGCTTCTATCAATTGACATGTAAGTTTTGAAAACAAAAGTGAAACATGAGCACATAAATGGCAATTAATCATTGGAACTTTTAGTGGTAGAAACAGCATGAATTGATTCAGACTACCTCATTTTTCGCACATAACACGAATCAACGAGCATAGAAGTGCCCAGAGGATGTCAAACAATGGCCAACGATCGCGGGATTTACAAGCGTTTTATCATTCTCACTCCTGAACTGATTCATACAAGCTTACTATATCATTGTAAGCAAAGACGCCAGTCATGCCTGAGTTCGATTCTCACCGAGGATATTGACCTTTTGGTAACTCAATACAAGTCGACCGTCTTCTTTGATCTGCCAAACTGCTAAAATAGTTGAACAATTCCCAAAATGCTCAAGGATTAGGATACTCACTCTCCATTGTACCAATCGGGGTTCGTTTCCAGGTACACAGAGATTCGGAGTGCACGGTGCTGGAAACCCCTAGCGTATAGGAACAAATGTAGACTACTCTTTATTGACCGAGGAAAGATTCAAATAGAAAATTGAGTGATACGTCTAATTTGAGAAACAATTTTCTTATAGCATGTTTATATATGCTTTACGTTCTGTCCAAGAAAATGCGCTTATTTTATCATTAAAACAGAACAGGTACTGCGTAGATGCAAACAACTCCGAATGATTGTTACACTGTTTCAATATACCTTTTGCTACTCATTAGTTTCTTCATTTTTCATGCCCACCTTTCCCAAATGCACGCATGCTCCAGGGACACAACATAAACAATGTCTACTTCTGGTCACGTGATTTAGAGGATCTTCAAAGACTAACTATTTTGAATACTATTTCTCTCCCTATCGGTTTCACTCATACCAATCCCCAAAGCATCCAAATCTTTTATCCTCTCCAAACGTTTTCGTCCCAGAGCATGAACATCCTCAGCTCTTAAATTGACTGAAAAGGCCATCCTCGAACGACTTCTGCAGTCTATAAACATTCCCAGTAATCCGTTACAGTTTTCCAACAAGCCTAATAGATTCACCTTGGACGCAGTCTCCACCCTCACTCACTTCATCACTAAATCGTTAAACAGCTCTGTGAAGTCTATTCGGTGTTTTTTTGGGCTACTATTCTGCATTTGATTCCATTCCTCGATCTAAGTTGTTACAAAAACTGGAATCGGTTGAATGCCCCCAAGCAGTTATTAGCTCGGCTATCCAACTATTTTATCGATAGGGTTCAAACCGTTGGATTGGGGAAGGCCACATCGAAACCTTTGGTCAACAACTACGGGGTCCTTAAAGGAGCTGTGCTATCCCCATACTTATTTTCCACTTATATTTCTTGATATTCCCTGTGTTTCTCCAGCGCGAGTTTTGAACTATGCAGATGATGACGTATTGTTCAGACCCATTTCTTTCTACTCTGATGCAAGCTCTTTCTCCAATAATCTTGATCAAATTCAATCATTCTCCTCCTCATCGGGGCTGACCTTGTACCCCAGTAAATGTGTTGAGTGTTTATATAGTTTTGCTCGATCCCCATATCCGATAGACCTTACAGTGGTTAGTACCAACCCTTTATCCATAGATAGCAATCTTCATTAGTCAACCCACATCCACAACTGCATCGGTAAACTGGACGCCTTTCATTTCAAATACGAAAGCTCAGACAGATTCATGCATTTCAGTCAGTTATTTCTACTTTTGTTTATAAGTGTGCTTTTCCCATCTGACTGTTTCCCAGTAATTTTCTTGGTTTACTCAAATGGGATTTGAAAGTCCTACGCCGCGGTCTAACCCTTATTAGTCTTGTCTCTTGTATTCCTGTGAATGAATTAGCTGTAAAGCTTTCCTGTATGAAATTTGCTGAGAGGATTCCCACAGGTCCTGACCACCCATTGCATGCAGAACTGACACTTTGTCATTCCCATCATTCAACACGCTCTCAATTCCGCCAAATTTCATCTCGAATTAATGCATACCGCAATTCACCCATGCCGTATCTTGCTCGTCTACTCACAAACAAAGAGCGAACAATAAGTGAACTTTGTCTTAACCTTGGATCATGAATGTCCTCATGCCCGTTGATTATGTACATTGTGACGGTTAGCGTGTATGATTTTTTAACGAAATTGAGCTCCAGTGCTTGCAAAAGTTATACACAATGCACAATACAATACAATACCCGTCCGTCCACGAGGCCCAGTGACGGTGATTGAACAAGGTGGCAGACTGGATACCACATCATGGTTGTGTCGGCGTATGTATGTGTGCATTCATGTGTACGCATCACAGCAAGAATAAATTTATCTATGTGCGTTTGCAAGTTCCTTGTGCGTAGGCAACACATCTCTAATTTATTTCGGCTTGACCTTTCCTGGAATTTCTTTATCATCAACATTTTGTGGGAATCTCAACGGAAGGAATGGCCTAAAAATTACCACACGGGACGTAACATTTTTCCGACCATAAGAAGGAGTCAAGTACATGTGCGCGTTGATTTCACCGACCCTCTGCATTTGCACTTTTGAATGAAAATATGACACTTTCATACACTTCTTTTTTCTGCCATAATTGTGTACAAAAATGAGCACGCCAAATTAGAAGCTTATACATTTGAACGATACACACATGGCTAATACCAACTAGATTTCTTAGTTCCTTCATTTTTCTATCTTGTTCGATGTTATACCTACGCAACCGGTGAGAGTTTACGAAAGGAATTCCTCTAGCAGTGTTTCTCTTCCGACTTGCCTGTTCAAACTCCAGATGTCTCGTCTGATGGCTATTCGTACATCATACTTCATCGGACATGGGTTTCTGCGGTTTGAACACTTAAAGGTCTCGTTTGATTTGACTTGATTCATTAAAAAGAAGGTAAAAGTTAGTAAAACGCTTTGCGGTGAGGGAAAGTGAAGCTGGGCGTCTTGTCACACAAATCAACCAGGTAGATCAACTACGGATAACTTACAGGCATAATGAAGTCAGTCGTTATCTATTTGGCCTCTCATGGAAACCGCACTGTGTTCCCAATAAGCCATAGGGATGCATTTTAGAATAAAACGCAGACTGCTTGACGTGATTCAATTTACCATTAAAAGATATTTCTGGTTTACTTGCGTTCCATAAGACTGGTTTCTAGAGCCCTCATTATTTCCACCAACTGAATGCTCCTGGAGAAACGTAAACCTTGTGAATTCGGTGTCTTTTTTCGATTGCGAGAATGATGCTTCTAGTTATTTGATCCAATTCATAAAATTATGACCGATGATCAAAATTTAATTGTATTTTTGCAAGATGCACTTTTTTCCTTAATTTAGGTCTCATGACTTGCCATTCACTTGCTTCAACACCCTAAACTGAACGAGATTCTGACTGAGAGAGGGCATGTCGAGTTACGATCGTGTATCATCTGATCACTTTTCGTCTTTAACATGGCTCGAAAACTCAGCCCCAAAGGCGCAAAAGATAGACAACAGTTTCAATCACTTTATGCACACAGTGAATCACCGCGAATAAAGATTATCACTGAAACCTTCTCAGGTGAAGAATTCATCATTTTTAGGGGCAATCAGTCCGCGTCGCACACAGAAGAAATCGGTTATTTTTTTCATTTTTCTGAACAGTATGCAACAGATATACGAAATGCTTCCAATAATGCCGAATGTGCTGATTCAATAGGAACGTTGTCCTGAAGTTAGCAGTGGCTATCTTTATCAGTTCACACTTTCAAATGGACTTGCAGAGAAACAGATAGATAGATAGATACATAGATCGAGATATGGATTCTTATTATGATCATAATAGTACTTTCGTGTTACATTATGATTAATTTTTATAAAACAGGTTATGGACGATCGTCTCGTATATCTCGGAACTTAAGTTTCTTCGCAAAACCGAGGAAACGACGATCTTTTTCCGAAATTTTTTTGAACCTGAGTAGAACGTAAATGGTCAAATTAATGTAATAAAAGGAGTGATTGTTTTTTATAAACATGTATTCATTCAAATGTGTTCGGCTGTTCTTGGTTGGCACTAGCAGCGTGATGTGAAGACAATTCCATTACCCAATTTTTCACTTCTAACCTTATTCAATTCTAGGCCCCAGGAGGTGCTAATAAAAGCCAATGATTGTGAACTATTCTGCTAGCAAATGTTCATTTAGTTTTTTTTTTAGTATTTGGTTCACCAAAACTTGCTATTTCATTGAAATGGTCCAGATGATTATGATTAAGCTGTACCCGGAGAAGTTTATTCAACCACATGGCTGATAGTCAATTTCGGGATGGAGCTGTCTGCGGCATATCACTGAATACCGGATGGTTAATATTTTCGTAAACATAATCGACTGCACGCTAGCTGTCAAAAAGTGCACCTAGGGTGAAATAAAACGTCAAGTGCTTAATAATAAAAACTGGTTGGTACTTGGTACTTTCTATAGCATACTGACTTATTCAAAATGAATAGCAAACTTAAAATGCAAATCGTATTTTGACTTGAATTCTGTCTGTTTTCACAATCACGATGTTTTAAGTTTTTGACAGAATGTCATGAATTTTCCGTGTGTGACCAAGCTCAAACTATGATTGATGTCTCCAATGAAAACGCCCATGCTTTTGTAACACGCCCTTGGTTATTCTACTGATAAATACATGTTTACTGGTTAAATCAAGGCTCAGCGTTTAGTGAGAGACTTAGAAATTGTTTTGGAAAGCTTTAAATGCTGAACTGGGAGGAAAATTACAGCTTTTACAAATTAGTAAAACAGTTAATATGATGTACTGCCAAAATCGAATGAGGCATATGCGAACATGTTTCAGGGCAATTTTTATTCGATTTATGTGCGTTCCATCGAATGTGTTGATTAGACCAAAATATAGCCGTCATTCGACTTTCACTGTAAACTGCTCCCAATCTGCTTCTTTGCGGGAACTACTATCACCGGTCGTCTCGTGGAAGTTTGCTACAAGATGTTGTGTGAAATAGAGTTATTCACTTCTATCCCCATGTGGTCTTTGTATGAATTCGCTTTTGTTGTCCTGGATCTTTTTCCAGCGAAACTGTTCTGCATAAATGTAAGTATTTTCGCCGCATTTGTTTATACTTTTTTAAATCGTATCTCCCTATTTTTACAAGCTTTTTACTGGCCCAACCGCAATTCAATTTCGCTCTCAAACGTGAACTTTAAACAGTTCTGGACGTAAAATAAACTGTAAATAACTGCTTTGGGTAAATAGTGCGCTAGTAACCAAATTACGAACAAAGAAGCTTTTTATTTAAAAAGCCTAAATGATTCATCTCAGCCTCGTCTCGTGATTGCACAGTAACGAATCTGAATCTGGTAAACTAATCGATCACGGAAGATGACGATTCTTCATGTTATGCCTGATGAGATTCTTGCAATGGCTCTATCGTTCAAACAAACCCTAATTGTGTAGCGAATCTCCAACCTAAATCGTTTTGTTCCGGAGAGGAAGAATAACTTTGTACCATACCAGAAACACTTTGTCTAAAGTGAACATATATGGTAAGCTGTGCATGATGTTATTGTGAGGCCGTTTTGCACGTTTTTCATTTACAATTAGACCAGACTGGTAAACACGGCTATATGCACCTACACGGATGTGAATTTCAACAAAAACGTCTCATGACTTGATATCCTAACTGAATTATCGGTGATGGGTTTAGTTTTGCATAGGAGTCAACTTTGGAAATTGTCGAGAATGGATAAATACGGTTTCAATAGTACTCGGCTTATAATTTTTAGTTTACTTGGGAACGGAACCAATGACTTTCTATATCGATCCATTATCCCTAAGCCTTTGACATGATCCTCGACAGTACATTGCTTTTCCCAATGGTGGGCGACCGGGGAGTTAAGTGAGTTCAGGAACAATGGTGTGAACGGATAATGGCAAAACGCCACCATGTTTGTAACACTTCTATTACAGTGACTGGTTTGTGAACAGGGCATCTAAGGTGTGACTAGGCTAAGCACTGCTGTTCTGGTACCTGAAAAATCTTCATATCAGTTCACCTACCTCACCCCACCCTACCGCGTTGAAAATACACATGCATACATATTTTGGTGACCCTTTTCTTCACCAATCGTCAAAACGGGTAACTATTCTTTCAATAAAATCACTACAATACACGTTTTGCATGAAAGCATTGTGAATAAACTACGGTTCATCTCACCGTGAATCATTCAAGCCGGATTTTATGATTCAGCCATTTATAAGTCAATTCAACTTGCTGTGTATCTTCGAGAGAACGAAAGCGGTCACTATCAGACAATGATTTGCGCAAAACAATCAGTAAAATGTACCATCTTTGTATTGAGCCAGGTAAACACTTGTATTACCATCCCAGTTTATGGCCTTGGTTCTTAGCGTAAACCGCGTATACTTTTTGTTTCATCCAGTGTGCATCAAAATGCCGGAAAAATTCATTTCTCAAACTATTTGAAATTGATGATATTGAGTTCAAAAAATGACCCTTTGCACGGGTTTGGCGAGCCACGTGGCTTTGAATCCCTATGTCGGACACCAATCAGTACCGGGTGTATCATTAATTCGTTCAGATAGCGTTGTTCTACGAGGCGGGCCAATGATCAAACGAACATTGCAAACGAACTGTTCCGTATACAGGCTCTGTTCAAAACAAATTTTGATAACATTGAAATAATTCTCATTGATCTCATATACTGCAACGCCTTGAAGGATTATTTGACGAATATATTTCGAATAGGAACACTGTCTCATCTCAGTTTGCTCAGTTGAGTTGTTTAATACTACTGACGTGGGTTACGTTAGGCCTTCTTTTCTAACCAATAATAATGATGACCAATAATATTCAAGGGATGCTTTTAGACACTGAGGATTGGTGAAGTCAGCCTCCAGTAATGGAAATTGGACACAAGTTATCCCGATCGTTGTGAACATGTCTTCTAGCGTATGACTTTCACCACCAAAGTCCTCACTTTTACGGTCTGCATAAATTTTGGATCATTTTCTTCTTAATCAAGCGTCGAATTCCTTGATATACTACCTTGTACAAAAGACATATGGATAAATAAAAATGGAGTACCAACTTGATGTCCTAAGCTTATTAATCTTCAGTGCACGGAACCGTTGTGGATAATGGGAGTGGGAAGGAGGCGTGACACTGGGATGAGTGAATTGGAAGCGAGAATCGAGACTGCCATGACTGTAATCATCGATCGAGCGCCCTAGAGACGGGCATCCAACGTTGTGTATACGCTCACGCATGTATTTGCAGTCATTTTGACGCGGTTCGTGGTCGTTACATTCCATTTCAATCCTATCCACCAACGCCTGCTCAAATAAAGCGTTTCCGTTAATTGCGAATGATCGATCGAGTGGGAGCCAGGTTCTGCCGCAGGTTTCCCACATCCAGGACACAGGAATGAGTCATGGGCACGAGTGATTGAAACGATCATATCATTTGAATGGATTGAAACGAAATGATTGTTGTTATTGTTTTTTGTTTCTGTTTGTCTTCCTGTTGGTGCTAAACGAAATCATATGGGTGCGATGAAACTGGATTATGCGGTCAGCATAAGCAGTGTCCGATTGAGAACATCAATGACAGGATTACATAGTTTGTAATCAGTGAAATAAACCAATCTGCTTTTACTGAAAAGATAAAATTTATGAGTTTGTCAAAACAACCCAACAGAGCACATTTCAAATATAACAAACAGTGAGAACAACACTCGTTTTCATTGATTCGTAGCCACGCGAATCGGAAGGGCCGATATATTCATTTTCGCAGCTTTGTACCGCTCAAAGTGAAGAGTAATTAGGTGCGTTGCCTAGCAGATAGAGCAAGGAAGATTTGTAGTGAGGACACAATACGGAAAGAGCTCCTGTTCTTATGCGCTATCTTCACACACAGTGGCTATCTGGAACGACTGGTAAGTAAGATGATTCAGTGTACTGGAGATACTGTGAAGAAGACGGAGGTCAGAAAGAAGTCCGTATACATGACCTCTTCGTTCAAGGGGGATGCATAAGCAGAATTGATACAGGGGAGACTATCCGATGCTGTTAGTAATATCTTCTATGCAACAAAGCTCAACGTTTTGTTCGCTTCCCAGCTGACTAAAGGATAAACTTCCGGATACTGCCGTTTCATTTTGTGTGCATTCATTTACTTGTTCCAGTGGAACAACGTACATAGGCCGCACGATCAGACGTTTTTCCGAACGAATTCGTGATCACCAGTCTGCACGGCTAAATACGGGAACGATTAGGTCACTGACTAGTGCAGTGGTTTCACACCTAGTTGAAACAAATCACACTGTGAATGTGACCGATGTATTCGGACCCCTCTATGGAGTTCGTGGTCGACTATTCAGGCAGGTTATATGTCGAATGCTGACCACAGCGGAAGCGGTAGGAATTCGGCTACACAACCATTGTCTGTCCGTTCAAAAACAATTTGTTCAGGCGCTTAAGCTCCCCTCCCCCCCCCCCACCCACCACTACCACACACGCACACTCACCCCATATTCCGAGTGGTCTCGACGATCGGATGACCTAACAATTATGTGATCATTGCGAATCCCATGTCCGGTCCTACGACAAAATTATCCCCAGATAACTTATGAGGTTATTTTCTCTTTCCCAAAACAACTTTTTGGTTCTTTATGACTGAATACTGATTTATATATAAAGAGCATGATATTTATTGTCATTTATTCGGCATGACTACGAATCACTGAAAACGAACTTGTTCATCGATATTTCTTGTATTTATGAGTTCCTTTTTATTTGAAAAGTTCGATATCTTCAGAGGTCCTATAGGCCACTATTTGTTCTGGCTTTGATATTGCGATGAATATCAGAATACAAAACAAATTCTTATGTAGACGTCGGTTACATTGCTTTTCCTTAATTAGCTGACTATAATCGCAAGTCGCGGTGCAGCTGCTCCAAAGTCGATTGATTTCGACTGTATGGCTTCCTTCATTCGTTGTGAGTGAATGATCTCCGACAACTTTCTTTCACGTAGTCCATTTGCCTCGGCAATTCCACTCGGTAGAGTAAACAGAAAAATAACACTGGAAATTTAAGGTTGTATTGCACCCTGGGAGTATGTTCGAGCGAATATAACTACTGAGCAACAAATATGCAAAACCTTTAGCAGTGTCAATACCTTTATAACAAACTTGGAGACCCTGATGAATGACCTGGTAGAACACGCCAAAATCAATAAGGTGTGAGCAAAATTTCTTAATAGAAATGAAGTAAACTGTAAACGGATTTTCAGAGATAACGAATAGAGTAAGAACGTTTACATAGGGTTAAGTTGGTAACGGAACCTAATCTCCATAGTATTGTGAACTGGTGCATCACGTTACGCTGCTTGCGCCCTCGAAGAGTATGAGACCTACTACTGTCTCTTCGTTTCGTATATGTTTCTCAGACAATTTTCGGAGTGAAGCTAAGGAGACAATCCTAAGTCCAATATTGATGAAGTGTTGTAAAATCAGAAATGTATGACATCCACAATACCCGAAAGAGAAATTTCCTGTAGTATCAGTGTCAAGTTACATATGGAAAATCAGTAAATGCCAGTAGATGTCACCTAGAGATGAAGCAAAAGATTGTGAATGGTGGGGTAGACTGTCTTCAGTAGTTGCTGGGATGGAAATTTCACTAGACGGCATATAGTCAAATGCCACCTATTGTTCGTTTCCCGGAAAAAATACTGCGGGAGCAGACAACGTTGCTTCTTTGAGTTCTACTACTCGATTATGTAATGAGAGGTGTTTTGTTAAATGAGCTTTCTACTTAAGTTTGAGGATTTTCCTTACTTTACTAGATATCCAGCACCAACATCCATTTCCCGAGGTACGTATATTCTCCACCGTTTCATAGTTGGATCATCCTCGAAGAAAGCATTCCCTCCTTTCTTTAAAGGATTGAGGGTTCTGTGTTGAAGCCAAATGAGAACATTGAGGACGGAAACGCAAGGTGGATAATGTCTTACCTGGATGAAGTTGATCAACTATTCATTAGAAGCACGGTTGATTTATTATATGAGTAAAAGCTATATTTATTCCATCGGTTAATTAATTCGAATGGAATTTCTTCAAAAGTTTGCGGTGATATTTTCTGTTAACTGAACTGACAGTCGGAAATACAACATTTTTAAATAATAAGTAAATAAAATAAGTACTATTCAGAGTTCAGTAAATGTGACTTCCCATCCGTAAAAAATGACAGGAGATAGCAATCCTACTCAGGGTCGCCCGTAAGGTGTTTCATCAAAAAACTTGCCTTCAGTTGTGTTTGTTAGAAAGTAGTGATTTCAAAAATGCTACTCTCACCCATACAAACCCATCTGTTATTGGCGAAAAGAAGCTGTAAGACCACATACATGTATAAAGATGCGAATTCCGCAGAACTGATGAAGGAAAAATGTAAAAAGTACACACCTGAAAGAGAATTGATCCTGCAATATAAATCCTTTTTTCTCATTAGCAAACTTGCGCGTTAGTCTACTTTATGATACATTTAGATTTAGTATTGGCAGTGAATTCCAAACCATTTTTATTCAATTCCAAGTACGAGCAACGTACTTTTTATAGAATCGAATAAATAGTCACACTCCACCCGGTGAACGGTATATAATTTTTGGTGCTTTCAATTTTCCTCTCAAAAAATACATGTGCCTGGTATGTGGATGAAATCTATATTGCCCATCTTTTGGACTTTCAGTCTAGTATTGCTGCCAGTGCACTGGTAAACTAATTAAAAACTGCATCGTAGTGCATAACCTGTATTGGACCAATCAACGACAGGAAAGTAGATTTCGGATAGTTTGCTTAATCATCTTCAATGGCATTATTGTCCGCGTCAATGTGAAACCCAACCTCCGTTGCACTCGGCTTCTCGTGCATTAAAACGGAATATAGGTTGACTCATACTTTTTCATTCTTGTGTCTGCGCTCACTTCGACTGTACAAAATTTCGTCTATCTATTCAGCGTTACACTCACTGATCAGTTCTTCGGTCTGATAATAACAGCTATTTTCACTTAATATATTTGTTCAGATATGGGAAAGGTGATAAACTATAACTTATATTACATGATGACTATTTTTCTTCAGGACACTGAATGATTTCAATCCTAAGAACCTGTAGGTGATCATCTAACATCCATTTTTGATTTGCAATAAATGTTTTGCGAAGGAAGGCCACGATGGAACTCACGAACTATGACAACATAAACGGTCGACCTACACGCCTTGTTACACACATGCGAGGGAATTTGAATAATTGACTTGGGAATTCCGAATCGATTGACGTGTAAACCGAAGACGTTGCAATCAAAACTAATGCTACGCTGAGATGACCATGCGATAGAGAAACTGCTTTATAACTCCGTATATTTATATGAATGATGGCCAAGATGGAACTCATAATTTGATTTTAGAAACCACTGCTGTAAGACTGGGGACGTGCAGTGACAAATGGAATAAGGTCCCAGTATGACGAGAGCAGCATTGAGCCAGATAACGGTAAGACTGTTTGCTATCAAAATTTGGTGACGATTGCTGGGTTTTAAAACCGGAACCAATTAATTATGTTCTTTTTTTATGACCAGAGCCAAAAAGCTGTGAATTGGTTCCCTATACGAAATGGACCATTTCCCATAAAGCACCGCACAGCCCACGAGGTATTGACTTAGAGATGCACGAATTGACACTACACAACAAACTTCACCAATTTTTAATAAAATGTAATAAAAAAAAAATAAAAAATAAAACAAATAAATAAAAATGAAATAATTATGTCGACAGGATGTAAAATGTTTGCTTTTGTGGCTTAGTAATTTCATTTCTACCTATTTCATACACCAAAGTTGGTTGCAAAATGCCGTCTGTGAACTGGTCATCGTAGTGGCTACACTTGCTTACTATATTCGTTTATTTGTTCAGTACTGAAATGTATGTTGCTTTCGTTTGCCGCTGGGCATACACTCTGTCAATAGGACTGGTAATCCAGCCCGGGTATAGTGTGATTACTTTCATTTCGCATCATATGTTTCTTACGTTGTTGTAGTGCTGATAGCCTACGGGACAAGGCCAGCTACGGGGCTACGCAGTACAGTGCCACGGGCCAATTCTGCCAGCCAATCAGCTGCCCTGTGGGAAACTGGGTATGTTATGTGCATGTTATCCGTGAGGTCCCTGTTTAGATCCTCAATGGAGTCGTTCAGTATGCCCCGTTGATGATACTCGGCAAGGTCTCGGAATACTTTCTATCTTCGGTTGGTTTGTTCTGTACACGACTAAGTTCACCGTATAGTTAAATCAAAGCCTCCATATATGCCCGTGTTAGCCTGCGGGTGGAATCAAAACTTTTAACCGACCCCCCACAGAGGTAACGTTGCGCGGTTGATCGATCGAGGAATCGTTGATGGAAGATAATTCAAAGGCCAGCGAGCCGACGCAATACTTGTAAATTAATTTTTCCCCTGAAATTTGCTTCTAGTCAGGCAAGTCTTGACATAATGATTAATCAAATGATAGTTTTTCAAATTTATCTTTCGTACGTCAGGTTACATTGATTTGTTCCACATTGTTCGTCGATTTTCAGTTTCTTTCCATGAGATTGTCTTCCAGTCTTCAGGATCTCTCTACTGCTCATTCTGATCCCACGTTCTTCTAAACGCCTAAAGGAGCAATGTTTTCAAACTTGACACAGACTCTCTACATGTTCGTGGGGCTTACAGACAATTTCATCGGTTTATTTCCCACTGTTTATTATGCACCAGATACAAATTGTTTCAGTTTTCACTAAACATTCATCTACTTATCCACGTTCTCATATAGATTTCTTTGTAAATCCACTTCAATGGCATAGAATCATTGGCATTCAAGTATCGTACAAGTGCTTTTTCAAATATTTCCCGTTGTTTAATGATATATTTTTCTTCTCAAAACCATACCAAACTTTTTTGCCCCGACTCTAGTTTACAAATCAAATATCAAAGCCAGCACCAATGGATTTCCTTCATAAATTTTCCTAACCAAAAGAATTTATTATTTTAAATACATTCGCAGTTACAAGCACACCTTCAATTCCATAACGGGATTCCACAAGTGACTAAATTCGTCTTGGTTGTGAACCGCGTGACTGAACTCACGTCTCGTATTTTCGGGAAATTCAAGTTATTATGGCTCAGTGCCTAATTTCACTCACCCGTTGTCAAGCCTATCTGTGTTCTGTTCTTCAATATCAGCGACAACACCACCAACATCACTCGACAATACTCGACTAAGGTTTTGGGATTTCAACTGGCAACTTCTGAACTGCTGGGTTATGTTTCCGGAACGCTAGTTACATTGTTATGTATGCAATAGAAGTGGAAAGAAAGAGATAAGTAGTGTCTTCGGGGTATTTTTGTGCACATTCCCCGGCCACTCGAGAATATCAGCTGACAAAATTACTGAATTGAGTGCACTCCCGATTCTAAATATGGAGATTGTTCTGGTATCATTTGGGAACCTATGGTTAGTTCCCCTATTAGTTCCGAAAAGACTAGTTTTATACTTTGCGTTTCTCTCATACAGGTAGTACTTATCACGGAAAAAGATGTCCGAAATGAAGCAGGCAAAACAGTCATTCTAATTCGGTCTGTTCAACGATGATTCTCCAATAGATATTTCAAAGACATGAGTGCTACAGTTTCAATTCGGACATCTGAATGGGGTACATAGAAAAGCCAACAAAAACTACACGTTACTACTATGATAAATTCATTGGACCGAGCTAATTCGCCGTCGTAAACGAATTGATCGATGATTTCCAAAAATTTCTACTCCAGTGATTCTTATTGCTCCTACCGTCAGTAGGAACACACTGTACATGTTCTCTGCCCAAAACCAACACCGTAAAGAAGTCATATAAAAACCATATATCTAGGATCTGCGTGTTGATCAGTTTCATCAAATGGAAAGTTTTACAGCTTCAATTTGGCGCATTAGCCATCAGGCTGCGTTGTTCTATCTTCCACATTATTGCTTGTTTTAAATATACTTGTTTTAAATACACTTATTTGATTCTTGTAAATTTCAAGCATAACTTTGGGTTCGGTAGCTGTTTACCTTCGATTTCACACATATCTGTAGTAGTGTTTCAGTTTTTGTCACAAAACTAATGATTCAAATAAATGAGAATTGGGAATTCAACACAGCGCATCTATTGGATACGGGCAAGATCTTACAAGGACACTTTCCAGATTTATTTTATTGAGAGAATATAGTTTATCTCGTTGTTAGAAACAAGAAAGATAAAGTCCAACTTACTCCTGATTTACTGTGTGAGTAAGATATCGAACTTATCAAGTTGTTTCATGAATCGAATACGGTTGGAGTCGATAGTATAATAATAAATCATTCAATTTTCCGAGAAAAATCTTCCGTTGACTACCGGATAGATGGGAACAAAATCTCAAGCACTTAAGAACAAGATAAATGATAACGGAATCTATCAAAGCAGCTCAAAATGCCTACTTGTAAAATAGTGATGAACTTTGGTCTTTTAATTGTTTGAGGATGATTTAATCACTAGTGATGAAATGCTATGGTCAAAGTAGAAGCTCAACGATGCTTTTCGTAGTTTGGTTCTCCTCTCGCTGATCAAACTGTCCACGGCATATGAGGCTGCTAACCGAATGCTTTGACATCCTTATGGATTACAGAAGATCGTTCAGTGTTTACATCATCTGCGTATGGTATTTCATGTACAATCCTCCCCTCCAGTTCACCGAGGCTCAAAGTACTCAAAGCGATTAAATTTGTGCTCTTGTGACTTAAAAGCCTCAGCTCATTTCTCGCGTTGCGCTGCCTCCCAACGGTTTCTGTTATGCCCCTATATTACAGTAGATGGTCATTTTTGTTATTCACTGCATGCTGGCGTAATAATTTCAGAGCACAGAAAATACACTGCATATAAAACAATACAACAAACAATAATACAAATAAGTGTCTAATTATTATAATGGTTATATGTTTTTCTGCATAACTGTGGACAAAATAGAAGTGATTCCCTCACCGAGCAACATACTGTACATATTCAAAATTATACTAGTTAATTTAGCTGAAAATGAAAGTATGTGGAAAGAACTGAGGTACGTCAAACAGCGAATGTGAGCGTCATCAAATGTGGAAGCAATGATGAGAGTATTCTCGATTCAGGTCAGCAGTTTTATTTAATAGTGGCAGTATCATTTTTTAAATAAACTATTTGCTCATTCACGTTTTCCATATGGTTTGAGATAACAACTGAGAACTAACACGGTTTCTGCATATATCAGCCATCCGCTATAGGCGACGCAATCCACAACAGAGCACATTTGGATTAAATACGCGAATGGTTTATTCATCGATTACTCCCAATTAATATCAGTAAAACTATAGCATCATTTTGGAGCTTACGTCTCATACATTCATTCTTGAATTATTTTTTCTTACTTAACTGTCTAACTATTTAATCAATAACACTAAATTATCACTTATCCGGCGAGTGATGTAATGATGTGAACTATTGGTCGTTTTATCGCTGGTTTCAAGCTCATACTTGTAAATCTGATGGCTTTATTCAATAAGTATTGATAAAGCAATAGTAATATGTGTTGCCATCAATATTTATAAAATCACGTAAACTTCAAAGTAAAAAGTGTCACTGGAGTGGGTCTCCAATCTCCAGGGAGTTTAATGAAAGATCATTGGAAGCAGACAATGGAAGTTGTCTCTCTCGAAAGTAAAACCGTCAAAACTGTTCACAAGCGTAATGCGTTATGAAAGAAATGGAGGGTGTAACTGCAAATTTTGACTGCTATTGTGAGTTCGAAAATCTTTTGAGAATGGATGAGTTTGATCAACGATCGAGATTTCGTTAATGCGGCTTAAACAATATATCGATCAGGATGACGCAGAATGTACGTCATGAAGGGGTTTATGGCCAAATCGACCTTCAATACTATGCAACCAGTCATATTTCAGTTGGAGTAATTTTTGAGTCACACTGCTCAAGACTGAAAGGCGTTTAATTCCATGGGTTCTTATCAGTCTAGCCTACTGGCCATTGTCACACGACTGACTGAATTGATTTCCAAAGGAGGGAATCCGGTACTAATGCACTTAGACGCGAGTGTACGCAGATGAATTACTTGATCGTTTTGCTTGAGGATTATTTTTTCAGCTTTCTCTGACGTAAAACATCCAGAACTCAGAAATTAGTTCCATTCCATGAAAAGATATAGCATATGAGGTAGACAAGTCGAGTAGAAGTCTTGCCATTCGACCACATAAACTACGAGACAGTGAGCTGAAATCTGATCCCGGTCAACCACAGCACGACTGTGATAGCTGCGTGAACTTGTTTGCTGGACTTGGATCAAATTCCTTCTATTTTGCTTAGTTTGTCAACGTGACTGACAGACCAATTAAGAGCCTTGGAATAACTTTTCAACCTCATAATAAATAACGGTAGAAGGTTCAGTGGGTTGTATCACTAGTTATAAACCAATGTCTCAGTCATCATTGGTTACCAATGAGAACACAAACATTGAAAAGTAGGTTTCTGTCTCAGTAACGATAGCCGTTATTCCGTGAAAATGGCAGATCGACGAATTATATTAAGGCATCCAATTGATGATAAGTCTTAGAAACAGTCCTGGCGGTCTGTTGGTCACCAATAAAGCACACAATCCTGTATATCTAGCTTTTAATTGTCATAGACTCGGAAAGTACTCACCGTTGATGCCTTGAATTTCAAAGATGGGAAATTCTGAGATCCAAACTATCAATATATCTATCTCTAAATGAAATCAAATTAATCCCAAAGGCAGACTGATCTCTTTTCTATCTCTACCGGGAATGACTTAGCAGAGCAAACCCAGCTCGATATACATAACTGCTGACTGGTACCGGGAAAGATTTGGCTGATAAAGCTCACCCTCGAGTCCATGATTTAGCGCATCAACAAAGACACGAACAGCGTGTTTCCACAAAATCTGTGCTTGTAGAATGGATCCGACGATAAGCTTCTGTAAGGCATAAGATAATTATAAGGAAAGTAATCAATCTAGCACTCTATTTTTTTCCTTTTACGTCTAGCTACAATGTTCGATGTGCGTCTAGCATTGTCTGAATGTCCCAGTTCTTTCTAAGGAAGTCCATGAATATAGTTTACCAGATGGCTGAAGAACCAATGTCTGTGTACATACTGTTTCCATGTGTATCTATTTCACTCAAATACCGATAACGTTTGCATGATAAAGATTTTTTGAATAAAACAAGTTACACAATATGAGCAGAATTTTGCTCAATTCTGCTCATAGTGTGTTACTTGTTTTATTCAAATGGATCAAAGGGAAAGAGTGTTTCCGCCATTTCAAAAAACATTTTTTCTTTTGCTAGTATGCGGTGTTCTCGAGTTCACTGAATATGACATACGGTTGACGATTTATGGGAAACTAGATTCTCAGACCAGTTGAGTAATGGCAACCAAAAAGGATTTTTGTAATACATTTTCTAGTATCCCAGTGCTTATGAGAGAGAGAACGCAACTTGGCAACAACGCGTACACCGCATGGAAACAAAGAACGCTTTTTAACCAATTTGGGTTGGAACTAACTACAACCTAACTTCCCAGGATTAGCGATCGGTACTTTAGCTGTTTACATTATACGATTAATTTGTGTATGATCAACAAACTGGTTGCTGAATCAACTATATGGTTGCATAATCGATCCTGAAAACTTTCAAGCACCTACGCACTTTAGATCGTTCAGTCACACTCTTAGTTTGGACTTTATACTGAAGTTTCAGACATGTGCACAACAAAATATATGCCTGAGTGAGATTCACCAGATCAAAAGGAGATTTACCCATTTAACAGACATGATAATCATCTACGGTTTCATATATATCAATCAGTTTTACCTAAGAATCTGTTGTCTTCCTTTTTCACTGTAATAACTTGTCTGTTAGGGACATAGTAGAATATTTTGACGTGCCATTCTTGACTATTCAGAGGCTTTAGATTCAGTCATATGGACATTTTACCTCGACAAACTGCATTCTTAAGTAGTGTGTCACAAGTAGCTGTGCCTTCATCGTATCTCTCTTCGAATAATACACTCGACGAGTCCATCGCTCTTTCTGCGTATATTTAAAAGTTGACGGAGGATATACTGCTATGCTTGGTCGTTTTCTATCTCTCATGCGCCCATTTATTATCCGGTAATGTAGTATGAATTTGCGAATCACTCACCCCAATCAAAATGCGTGAAATATCCTTTAGGCTTTTTACAAACTCCGTTCCCGATAAATAGTGCCAAATTGATGATAGCTCTGTTTCTAAAATGAAGCTCATAAATACTTGGAATATTGAACAAATAATAACATTGAGTGCTCTTCAAGTATCTAGATTTTGTAGAAATATGGAGATGGATATATTTGTGGAATTGCGACTTCAACTGCACGCCGTGTGAAAACGAATTATTCAAATGTTCTAATGTTTGTTTATTTATCCCGTTTTGCTCAAATATATATATATATATATATATATATATATATATATACTTACATATACCTCTTGTGTTATGATATCTCTGCAACGCTTTATACATACCTTGTAGAATGAATTATTTCCCTTAAGTTTTTATGGCTTTACGTCGAAGTATTTACTGCTTTAGCATTATCTATAAGAACTCTACTGTTTCATATGTCTCAGACATCTTGCCAAACAAATAGATAGTTCATATGATCCATCTCGTCGTGTTCGGAGTAAACGAAGCGTGAACTGAAAAGTTAGGAATCACTCCACAACTGTTTGGACGTGATTGGTTCTCGTCAACTGACTTGTTTCAGCAAGGTGTGAAACCACTACAATAGTCAGTGACCTTTTCGTTCCGGTATTCAGCCATGCAGAATGTTATTCACGGATTCGTTTGGACAACGGTCTGACCGTTGCCTCCGAAAGCCTCAGTATGGTTGGAGATGGATGTCTCGGGTTCCGGCTGGTCACCCTTTCATTGCACCTCGCAAAATGCTCCGACCAGACCAAGCGTCTAATATAGACTCTGTTGAGGAAGCCCTACTCACTGCCTTCTCGTGGTGGAGGTGCTTTCCCACCAAAGTGAAAGGACGAGTAGCCGACATCCGGGGCTATAACCATGTTGGTGGAGCACTGGAAGATCACCTAGGGAAGTTGATCGAAAGCCCTGATTCCAAACCAATTAGGAAGAGGCGAATGAATCACACACACCTCCCTCGTTACGGCAGTGGTCACCGACTCGATTGGGCATCAAGGTATACTGGATATCTTGGACGTTTGACCCCGTCCGAAGG